>MCJB01052253.1:145550-168531 GCA_002018475.1 Nicotiana obtusifolia | reverse complement strand
AACACGCTTTATTCGGGTATCTTGCACCAGCATCGATATTACCAATGCGTCGTTATGAGGTTGCGTCAGGACATCAATCTCTCTATCACTGAAGCATAGAGTCCCCTCGGGCGCATAATCTCGAGTTCGTTTCTCTCGAGTGATCGAAATTTTAGTGCGTCTTAGCACCGGAACTTGGGGTACATCCATTCCTCCTATTATCATGTTGATGGTGTGTTTCGGCTCCTTCTGGTCGGTTGGTCTATTCCTGTTTTCATAATGGTTCTTTGCTCGGTCACTGAGAAATTCTCGAAGGTGCCCATTGTCGAGTAGCCGGGCTACCTCTTCTCTCAGCTGTCTGCAGTCTTCAGTCCTATGGCCGTGAGTGCCATGATATTTACACACAAGGTTCGGATCCCTTTTGGAAAGATCCATTTGCAAAGGTCTGGGCCACCTGGTGTCTTTAATGCGGCCGATCGCTGATACCAGAGTCGCTGAATCGACATTGAAGTTATACTCAGACAACCGGGGCGCTTCCTGTCGATCTCCGAGTTTCTCGAAGTTGCCTTTTGGCAACGGCCTTCTATTTCTTTGATTTACTTCATATTTATTTTCTTGTCTCGGGACTTTGGGTCCCCTCGATATAGCTCGTCGGTCTTCCGGGTACGGTCGGTGCCTATCCCTGTTCGTCCTCGGTTCACGAAAATTATCCCTTCGAGACCGATCAAAAGTTTTGATTGTGTAAGAAGAACCTGAAGCAACTCCAACCTGGTCGTCTTCTATCCTGATTTTGGACTGGTATCGGTTATGAATATCCGCCCAGGTGACAGCCGGATATTCGATCAAGCTTTGTTTGAGCTGTCTCGATGCTGCAGAGCTGCCGGTATTCAGCCCCTGAGTGAAAGCTTGCACCGCCTAATCGTCCGTAACCGGAGGTAGATCCATCCGCTCCATCTGGAACCAGGATACGAATTCCCTAAGTGTTTCGTTGTCATGTTGTCTGACTTTGAATAAATCAGACTTTCTCGTCTCGACCTTGATGGCCCCTGCATGGGCCTTTACGAACGTATCAGCTAACATAGCAAAGGAGTCAATGGAGTTCGGTGGCAAATTGTGATACCACGTCATCGCTCCTTTGGATAAAGTTTTCCCAAATTTCTTCAGGAGAACAGACTCGATCTCGTCATCTTCGAGATCATTCCCTTTTATTGCACAAGTGTAAGCTGTCACGTGCTCATTAGGGTCCGAGATCCCGCTGTATTTTGGAATTTCGGGCATCCGGAATTTCTTCGGGATCGGCTTCGGAGCGGCACTGGACGGGAATGGCTTCTGCACGAACTTTTTGGCATCTAAGCCTTTCAAAACTGGGGGCGCTCCCGGTATCTGATCCACTCTCGAGTTATAGGTCTTGACCTTTTTGTTGTTGGCTTCAATTTTTTTCTCCCCCGTCTCGACCCGTTTGGTTAATTCTTCCAGCATCTTAAGAATTCCGGAGTTGGCTTCCGTACCATCCTCATTCGGTTGTGTAGAGACCGGTTCAAGTTGTACGGGCATCGCCTGTGGGGGAATATTTTCTGTTCTAACCGGGTCCTGAGCGCGGCTTTGCAATTGTGCTATTGCTGCTTGTTGGGCTTGCAGCATGTCGAATATCATCTTGAGGCTGATTGCGTCTTCCCCGCTCTGCTGAATTCCCGAACAGTTTTCACCTTGGACACTGTGTGACGAACGGTTTTCACCCGGTGTCTGATCGGCGTCAAATTCCATTTGGGAATTGACATCAACTGGAGCTTCATGCTCGGATATAGCATTGTTTTCAACTTGGTTGTTGATTTCGTTGTTGGTTGGAAGTGAATGTGCCATGCTTAATCTATGACCTGAAAGATAGAAATTTCTGCAAAGAGCAAGTGTAAAGTTGTGTTTGAAAAGGAATGTATCAAAAGTTCACTAATATCCTTGGCCCCACGGTGGGTGCCAAACTGTTTACCCTTAAAACCAGATAACAATTGAATTTGTTCGTAGTGCTAAGGATTAGTAAACTAATTTGATACCTAATAGCAATATGGTGAAAGCAATTGAAATATTATGATAAGAAGAAAGATAATGAAAATGACAGAATCTTCGTATGGACAGTGAATGTTGTATCAAACAACTAGAGAAATAATAATTTTAGTTGAGAGAATCTAATCTTCCAATGGTTAACGAAATATGCCTCTTATAGGCCAAAATAAGAGTTCTAAATGTGGTAAATAACTACAAGATAAATCCCTCAAAATACGGGATAGAATCTCCTTAAATCGTGGCATAACGGCTATGATGATTGAGATAATTACTCCTGGCGAAATATCCGGTGAGTGGCGAGATATGCGGTTCGAGGCCGGTCCTTAATCTCTTAGTATTCCTCGATCAGTTATATCGGTTTGTCTTGTCCCGGCTGCCCCAACTGTCGTACCCGACCTCTTGATCTCGGACCGGAAAAGTTCGACCGCATGCTATCTCCGTTCTGACTTCCCTAGGTTATATTTGACCCGCTTGCACTTGGATGTAACCGACCCGATTTCATACAAATGTATCCGACCCAATACAATTTTCTTAACTGATTTTGGCCAACTAGTAATGATGACAATAGAAACTAATAATTTGGTAATGATTAGTGAACTAGATTAGATATAAAATAGTGAATTTTAAAAGTTACTAAAGAAAACTATTTACGAATTTGCGGTTTTGGTTCATAATATTTAATTAGGGGATAAAATAACAGAATATTTATTGTTACCAATGAGGGAATATCATGATTTTAGTAATAATGACTCATGTAATACTAAATAATGAAAATAGTAGTAGGTTTCATTAGCATGAGAAACCATCAATCATGAAGGTGAATCTCAAACGGTTAGGTTATATTTGAAGTCACTGGTTTGCCAAATTTTTCCATTCTTGAGAGTACCTCGTTTGGCATTTAATTGTGTATTGATTTTTATTAATTAATGATTTTGATTTTGACTTATTTTAAAATTGTGAAAATTATTCACCTAAACTAATTAAGACGTATTATTCAATATTTAGATAGATTGAAGCCATTGGAGACCATTTGATTGGTGTTCTAAACGTTGCAAGATTGAAAAACTTCTTGCTAGCGAGGTAAGTGAGACTTTAAGTTTTGAGACTTGCTTTTTCAAAACGCGTTTTGAAAATATATTTTGTTTGTCTGGTCCATAAGTTGAGACGAGCGTGCGCTTGGCAGAATCGGTGATCCTTGACTCACTCCTTACCTGCATGTCTATGCAGATACCATTTGTGAAGACGGAGCTAGTGGATGACGAGTTTGCTAGAGTTGATTCGATTATTGAGGTAAGCCGTTGCATTATTCGTGGAGGTTGCCAAAAGAGTCTTTATTATTTATTCATATGATATCTGTTGCAATTCTCTTAGATGCTCCATAGTCTAGTGTGGGATTTGGGCTAGAATTTCAGTATAATATTTCGAGATATTAATTGTTCGTAATTTAGTTGTCAGATTATTTGGATACTCTTGTGACTTATCAAGTACTGTAAATTAATCGCTAAGGTGAGAAAGTATGATTCTCCTGGGGGGGTGGTGTTGGCTGAGTGTTAGTCACATCTAGGGGTAGTTTGGGACGTGACATAATATATTTAATTTTAAAATACAGTGAAATACAGTAAAATACACTGAATACAAATAGAAATATAGTGAATACAACCAAAGAAATATACTGAATACAACCGTAATAACATGTATTAAGAATAACAAAAATACTGTTAATATAAATACATTTGAATACACCGAATACAGTAAATACAAATATTTAATCTAATGAATGCAACAGTAAAAAATAAATATTGAAACACACTAAATATAACTGAAAAATCATTCTAATTAATTGGGTTGAGAATGAGGCATGTTATAATTGATTTTGTTGAGTTATATTAGGAGTGTATCACGCTAATTGATCCTATTTCCGTTATTAGACAGCTAGACAGACCTATTTTTAAGGTGATTCGCGTACAAGTGTAACCCCTTGTTTTTTAGGCGACTTTTGCTATTGTATTCATGAATAGAATAGCGAATACACTACCGTAACAACTGAATAGTAGCTATAGGAAGTAATTATGTATATAGTAGCTATAGGAAATTAATAGCCACTAAACAATAGTAGTTTCTGAAACTTCTTCAAGATAAAACTATCTTATACTATTTTGAAATCCAACTATAACTAATAAACTATGCTAAAAATTCAATTAACTTATTAAAGGATATTTTGCATATTCTCATTTATGATTTTATTGGGTATCTTAGCTTGATTTTGTAATTAGAAGTCTTTATCAAAATAGTATTTCTCATTGATATTCAAAGTGTTCAAGTTGGACACTTTGACGCAGCAGGCTAACTGCTGCGTTATTGTCGGATGCCCGTGAAATCTTGGACTCGAACTCTGAATCTGATTCAACTTCAGGTTTGACTCTTCTGTCTTTCTCTTTTTCCTTTTCTTTTTTTCCTCAATTTATAATCTGAATTTTATTGTTAGAGTCTTCAAGATTGAAAATTTACTAAATATTTCTAAAACTCTTAAACAATTTACAACTAGAATAAAATAACTGATACTTAGATGATCCGATTCATCATTTCTGAACATATATTCTTTAAAAAAGAAAATAAGGAAAATTTTGGTAGATGTGTATACAAATTTGGGACATAGTTTGAATTTTCATATTTTGATTTTCATCGTTCATTATATTATAAAGGCATTTCATATGGCACGAGCTGGAGACAGTAGAAGTTAACTATTGACTTCTTCTATGATGATAACTCTCTGAAAGGATACTGATTAGGAACTATTTGATTTTTAAATGTTTCTTTCATGATGCCTAACTTCATACTTAAGAAGCAAAACTTGTATACTGCTCTTGGATCGTGTGGATGTGTTTTGTAAGATTATTGATTGGCAACTTCAAGAACTTAACGGCCGTTTCAATGAGGTGACAAGTGATTTATTTCGTGGAGTAGCTTACCTGAATCCAGTTGATTCATTTTCTAGTTTTGACATCAGGAAAATAGTGAGAATAGCTAAATTATATCCTGATGACTTTGATGAATTTAATTTGGGTGTCCCTGAGAATCAACTTGCTAATTATATTGTTGATGTACGTAATATTGATCAAAGGTTCTCCAATTTAGTTGGACTTGGTGAACTTTTAAAAAAACTAGTTGAGACAAAGAAGAATATTACTTATCCTCTTGTATTCTGCTTAGTGAAATTTGCTTTGCTTCTGCCAGTTGTCACTGCAACCGTTAAAAGAGCTTTTTCTGCAATGAAGTTTATCAAGAATGACTTGCGGAATCAAATGGATGATGAATTTTTGGACAGTTGCATAGTGCCTTATGTAGAAAAAAAAAAGTATTTCGTACTATTTCTAATAAGGTTATTATAAAAACATTTCAAGAGATGAGACCTTGTCGAGTACAATTGTAATAATATATTTAAATTGTGCTTTCAGTAGTAATATTTTTTTTGTTGATTCCTTTATATGGTTTTGATTTATACAATAATTAATTCTGTTAAAGTATTTTTATGATTTAGCTAAATATTGTATTATAAAAAAATTCGGTGCACCCATGCATAAAAAAGTTACTTACTTATCTAAAAACTGAACACTCTTCGTGAAATTCCTGGCTACACCACTGTATCAAACCATACGAAATGTGTGCAACTAATGACGGAGCGCAAATAAAAACTACAATGCCACAAGTGGTGATTTTCCTGAGACCTGAAATAATTTTGAACCTTCTTACAATTACACTAAAAATCTTTCTTTATATCAAAGAGATTCAATACTGTATACTAATAAAAAGATAGTTTTGCCTGATCTACCCAATATATTTGTTCATTGAGAGGAATACAGTTTTGAGCCCCTCCCTCCACCTAGTTTTGCCAGAGTTCAACACGCAAACGTTGTTTAACCATCGATTTGGCTTCATTTTATGAAACCTCCAGTGCGTTGAGTTCTTCTCATAGACAACGCAGTTTTGCTATTTCGTGTATTATGTTCAGTTGTTCATATAAAATGATCATCATCCTTAGCGAAGTCTTCAAGCTAAACTGTTAATGCTATATATATGGACTTAGAATATAGAGTAGATAGTCTTTTTGTTAATGCATAGCATTGAGTTATCTAATGGAGTAGTGAGTATTATATACAAATAAATTGAGGATCTGCAGTCTCATAAGAGTAAATTCTAACATGAGAAAGCATACAATAAAATTGAAGTATGTTATATGCTAATTGATAGAATACTTGAGTAGTCATATTCACATTACAAAATGCTACAAACGGATTCTCACATGCATCATTCTAGAAAAATGGATCTAAGATCATGACAACTCATTACTTCTTTTAATTGGAGCATCTCATGTGAATCATTTATTACATCATATCTTCCATCTTTCAGCACGTGCATTTGAGTCAAACTAAAGGGAATATACATAATGACCTCCCTAAGTTAGAGTAGATAGTTAGGTATGTCATTCTTAATAAAGTACTTGGGTAGCCATATTCAAATTACAAAATATCAAGAATGACTTTTCACGTGCATCATCCGAGAAAGTCGAATCTAAATTCATGACAATTTATTACTTCTATTAATTAGAGCATCCCATTCGAGTCATGTTTTACATTATATATTTTATCGTTCTACACATGCATTTGAGTAAAACTAAAGAGAGAATACATAAAGATCCCCTAAATTGGAGTAGTTAGCTTTTATTAATACACAGTAATATTATATACAAATATATTGAGGATCTGCATTTCATACAAGTGACTCCTAGCATGAGAATGCATACAAAAACATATATTTTATGAGTTCAGGATTTTAAGATAGCAAATTCAAATATTAATAAATGGATTCAAAATTTTATAGTTGTAAATTTTTTTAATATATATATATATAATAAATATACACACGGGTGTAGGCTAAAATTATTTGATTCAACCAAATCCATATATTACACCCTATGCCCCGGTCCACTCCCTTCAAGACAGTAACGTATCTCCTCTGCATGTATGTTCTTCTGCTTACAGTTCTCCATCTTCTCAGGGCACAAACAAGCAAATTCGTCAAAGCAAAAAGATGATAGTATTAAGAAAATGATGCAACTCACTATAAATAGTTGGTAATGAAACAAGGTTTAAAATGGAAGCAACTATATTACAACCTCTTAACATATAATGCAATAATAACATACTAGTATGATCTCACAAGTGGGATTTGTAAAAATTGGGGGTGTAGGCATACTTTATTCCTACCTTGTGTGAGGTAGATGGACTGTTTATGATTGATCCTTGGCTTAAGAAAAATATTTTCAAAATATGTTTAAAAAATAAAAGAGAAAAAACTAAAATGAAAATACTGCAAATATAGTATTGGTAGTAAAAATAGTACTCCCTCTGTTTCAAATTAGATGAGGTACTTTCCTTTTTAGTCTGTTCCAAAATAAATGATACATTTTTAAATTTGAAAATAATTCAACTTTAAACTCTTCATTTTTACCCATTTTACCCTTAATGAGAAGCTTTTATAACCACACACATGTCATGGCCCCACAAAATTTTTACCCTTAAGCTTTTAAGACCACAAGTTTCAAAAGTCTTATTTTTTCTTAAACTCCATGCCGAGTCAAATTACCTCATCTAAATTGAAACGGATGGAGTAATAATAACAAAAGTAAAATATTCACAGTAGTAATAAAATTGAAGAATGATAATAATAGAATAATAATAATAGTCGTGATAAGGAAAAGAGGGAGCAAAATAAGGTGCTCTAAACTAGAACCATGCTCTCCCACAAAAAAGAGAGAAATCGCTCGATTACCTACTTACTTTCTACCCTAATCCTCGACTCTCATACTCTCTTATCTAGGATCATGTTCTCAGTAAGCTGAAGATGTGTCATGTCATGTCTAATTACCTCTCATAATTCTTTTTCGGTCTACCTCTACTTCTCATTAGACCTATTGCTACCAACATCCCGCATCTCCTCACTAGGGAATTTGTGATCCACCTATTCACATGTCCGAACCATCTCAATCCCGTTTCCCGCATCTTGTTCATCACGAAGGCCAATCCCACCTTCTCCTGTATATCTTCGTTCATAATCTTATCTCTCCTAGTATGCTCCCACATCTATCTAAGCATCCTCATTTTCGCTACTTTCATCTTCTCAAACGTGTAAATTCTTGACTGGACGATACTATGCCGCATATAACATAGTTGGTCTAACAACCACTCTATAGAACTTATCTTTTAAGTTTTGGTGTATATTCTTATCACAGAGGACACCTGATGCGAGCCTCCATTTTATCTATCCTGCTCCAATACAATATGTGATATCATCGTTGATCTCCCCATTTCCTTGGATTATTGACCCAAGATACTTGAAGCTTCCTCTCTTATGAATAACTTGTGTATCAATCCACACTTTTATATCTGCCTCATGTGATGTGTCATTGAACTTACACTTTATGTAGTATGTTTTAATCCTGCTCAACCTAAAATCTTTAGACTCTAGGGTCTTCTCTAAATCTCTAGCCTATCGTTAACTTTGTCTCGTGTCTCATCAATCAATACTATGTCATCTGCAAATAACATACACCATTTTACCTCCCCTTGAATATGTCTTGCCAATTCATCCATCACCAAGGCAAATAAAAACGGGCTATGAGTTGTTCTCTAGTGCAATTCTATCTCAACTGAGAAGTGTTCCGAGTCTCCTCCAACTGTTTTGGCTCGGGTCTTGGCTCCATTATATATGTCCTTAATTGCTCTAATGTACGCAACAATCTCTTAACATAATAACCATAGAATAATCGCACAGATCATGTACGCGCTATTGGGAGCTCCGGTAAAGTTACATTTAAGTTAAATTCTGTAAAACTAATAAACTGAAGTTCCCAAGTTTTGATTTGTGTGGTGAGAAATTATTTGTGAGCTTCTAACACAACAAATTACCACTATTGCTAAACCTTGACACTTGTAAAAGATTAGATTAATATATAGTGTGTGAACATGGTTTAACATGTTATGATAGTGGCAGTTCTCTATATTCACCATCGATCAGTAACCTTCCATTTGGATATATGACTTCATATAAGTGCAAAAAGAGATTTAGAAGACAGAAAAAACACTAGTAATGAATTGCAAACTCTTTACTGCTTGTTGTCTTTATGGATCCAGATTATTGGCACTTTGGTATAAGGGACGTTTGCATCTCAACACTACCTCCCCTAGCCTATGTCCACATATAGCTTAAGCACAGAGACCCGCCACTAAATCCATTATTTTGCATTGCAGAAAGTGACACTTGGTCAATTTATTTACTTGTCAGCTAACGGATCGGAAAACCATAAGCTCTTATATTAACATGTTTCAAATGTAAAGCTCAAATGCATATCATGCACTAAAAAAGAAAAAGAAAAAATTACAGATTCTTCGACGACAACATGATACACTAAAGTTGGCAATGTCTGATCAAACATTTGCGTAAGTTTAGCGATTAATTTGATATTTAAATGAAAGGGGTACAAAGCTGAGAGAAAGGACTTTATTTTATTTCTGTGCAAACATTATAAAAGCAGCTTCAAGTAGATTTGCTAGGAACAGCATTCGGATTGTATTTAGAAAATTGAGTTTGACACCGTGTTAATTAATATTTTATATTAGATTTGATCAGCTCTATCTGGGCGAACTGCACCAATAGCCGATATTAGTACCGCCACCTAATCTGTACCTAATTTTTATAAATTATTTCATATGTACCCAGTTTGTAGTAATTAATATTTGGACTCTAATTTCCCTACTATTAAACAAGGAAGAATTCCTAGCCTCCTCTCAGGTGAATCTATCTTCCTCACCGATAACAACACATTCTCTCTCTTTCTCATTCTGTACTTAATCCATAAATAGCTTATTTCTTGGGATCATGACTTATTATCCTTAAAAATAAATAACAATTAATTTATACGCGATTTTAAGAATATATAGACTAATCCAATACAAGTGATCAATAACGTTAGATAAACAAATTAAAGATATAATAAATAGCCAAACCAGTCGTAGTATTGAGTCCAAGCTCGGATCAGAGCTTCACAATTAGTCTGCCTTCGATTCGGAGCCAAAATACGTATGAAAAGCTATGAACAAGAATAAGAGCTTTGAGATAACTTAGAAGCAAAGAAAACAAATTTATATTACCTTGATATGCGAGTTACAGTATTTTTCTTGAATAAAAATCACTCCCTTTATATAGTAGTAGAATTTCATCCCTAGTATAACTCTAAAAAAGGTAAAAATCTTCTTTTTCGTTAATCACTGATCTGTTGTCGATACAGGCCGAGACCTACGCCGTGATATTCGGTTGGGCACGGATATCACGGTCCTTTGTTCATCGTGTGCGGACATTTGGTAATGCTTTTCGAGGTCTTGGAGCTCGAATTGGATCCAGGGGGCGTGGTCTCGATGGCTCCAGTGGCAGGTGCTTTGTTCGAACTTTGGTACGAGAGGTTCCTGTTATTAATGCTTCGGCACCGAAGACCAATGAAAACGGGTTGGCCCCAATACTAGACTTCGAAGTTTTACGGTATGCCCACAAGACTTAGGGCAGAATTTTCTTCCATTTCCCTTTGGCATTGGTCAACCTCTTTTTCAGGTTTTGAAGTATGATCTTGTTTGTAGATTCTGCTTGTCCGTTCCCACTAGGATGATAGGGTGTCGATAGTATCTTTTTAATCTTGTGGTCTTCGAAAAACTTGTTTACCTTGCTGCCGATGAATTGCTTCCCATTATCACACACGATCTCGGCCGGTATTCCGAACCAACATATTATATGGTCCCAAATGAAGTCAATGACTTCTTTTTCCTGAAATTTCTCGAACGCTTGAGCTTCGACCCATTTAGAAAAATAATCAGTCATAAACAGTATGAACTGAGCCTTACCAGGTGCCCACGGCACGGGACCGACGATATTCATTCCCTATTTCATGAACAGCTATAGGGGCAAGTCGAATGGAGTAGCTCTCCGGGTTGATGGATCATCGGTGCGTGTCTCTGACAGTCGTCGCATCTTCGTACAAAGTCCTTTGCATCTTTCTCCATGTTGATCCAGTAATAGCCGGCTCTGCTTAATTTCCGAACCAAAGATTCCACCCCCGAATGGTTTCCGCAAGTGCTTTTGTGAACTTCTCTCAAGACATAATCGGTATCTCCTGGCCCCAAGCATATAGCGAGCGGGCCGTCGAATGTTCTTCTGAACAGAGTCTCTTTGGACAGGCTAAACCTGGCCACCTTCATGCGCAGAGCTCTCGATTCTTTAGGATCCGAGGGCAATATCCCAGTCTTCAAATAATCTATGTATTTGTTCCTCAATCCCAAGTTAAGCTTGTTGAGTTTATTTCGGCATGGCCTTCTTCTACTACCGATTTCATGAGTTGTACGACTGTTCTTGAACTAAATTCATCGTCATCAACCGATGACCCCAAGTTAGCCAGAGCATCGGCCTTGCTATTTTTTATCTCGGAGCACGTGCTGTAAAGTCCATTCCTTGAATTGATGTAGCGTTACCTGCAATTTGTCTAAATACCTTCGTATTCGTTCCTCTTTTACTTCGAACGTCCCATTGACTTGATTTACCACAAGGATGGAATCGCTTTTAGCTTCGACCACCTCGGCCCCAAAGCTTTTAGCCAATTCGAGACCTGCAAGCATGGCCTCATAGTCGGCCTCATTGTTAGTCAATTTCACAATTCTAATAGACTGCCTAACTACGTTACCCGTAGGCGGCTTTAACATGATGTTGAGTTTGGAACCTTTTACATTTAAAGAACCGTCCATAAAGAGGGTCAAGATTCCCGAGGAAGTCCCCAAGGTTAACAATAGTTCCCTTTCAACTTCGGGTATTAAGGCCAGCGTAAAGTCGACCATGAAGTCTGCCAAAATTTGTGATTCGATGGCGGTTGGGGGTCGATATTCAATATCATACCCGCTAATTTCTACGGCACATTTGGCCAACCGGCCCGGGAGCTCGGGTTTGTGCATAATGTTCCTTAGTGGGTAAGAGATTATGATACATATGGGGTGGCATTGAAAGTACGATTTTAACTTTCTGGAGGCGCTTAGCAAAGCGAGCGCCAATTTTTCCAAGTGAGGATACCTTTTTTTGGCCTCTCCTAGATTTCTACTAACATAGTAAATAGGAAATTGCGTACCTTCCTCTTCCCGGACTAAGACTCCACTCACCGCGACCTCGGATACCGCCAAGTAAAGGTACAGCTGCTCATCCGCCTTCGGAGTATGGAGCAAGGGTGGACTGGAAAGGTACCGTTTGAGTTCTTCCAAATCTTGTTGGCACTTTGGGGTCCAAGAAAAGTTATTCTTCTTCTTTAGCAGTGGGAAGAACCGGCAGATTTTGTCTGAGGACCTCAATATGAACCGGCCCAATGCGACTATGCGCCCGGTTAGCCTCTGAACGGCCTTGACATTGGCCACCATGGTGATATCTTCTATAGCTTTGATTTTATCGGGATTGATCTCGATCCCTATGTTGGACACATAATCTAAGGAATTTTTCGACTCCGACTCCGACCCCGAGTGCGCATTTTTTCGAGTTCAGCTTCATATTGTATCTCTTCAATATGTCAAAGGTTTCCTGCAAATGTTTCAAATGGTCCTCTGCTCGCAGGGACATGACTAACATGTCGTCAATATAAACCTCTATTGATTTTCCTATCTGTTCTTCGAACATCCGGTTTACTAGGCATTGATAAGTGGCTCCGGTGTTTTTTAATCTGAATGGCATTACATTATAACAATAGGTGCCTATTTTAGTGATAAAGGAAGTCTTTTCTTGGTCGCCCGGGTCCATCCGGATTTGGTTGTGCCTTGAATAGGTGTCGAGAAAGCTGAGTATCTCGTGCTCGGCTGTCGCATCGATCATGCGATCGATGTTAGGCAAAGGAAAAGATTCCTTAGGGCATGCCTTGTTCAAGTCTTTGTAATCTATACACATTCTTAATTTATTTCCCTTTTTAGGCGCTACCACTATGTTAGCTAACCAATCTGGGTATTTAACTTCCTGAATGGAACCTATTTTAAGGAGTTTAGATACCTCATCTTTGATGAATGTATTCTTGACTTCGGACTGAGGCCTCCTCTTCTGTTTAACCGGGTGGAACTTTGGATCCAAACTCGGCTTATGAGTGGTTATCTCCGACGGGATCCCTGTCATATCAAGATGTGACCAGGTGAAACAAGATATGTTACTTTTAAGGAAACTAATGAGTTATTTCCTGAGCTCGAGGTCAACCCCGTGCCCAGGTATACCTTTCGATCCTGTAGGTGTTTGGTTAATATGACTTGTTCCAGTTCTTTGACCATAGATTTGGTGACGTCGGTATCATCAGGAACTATGAAAGATCTAGGAACTCCTTAAACATCTTCCTCATCGACTCCTCCTCCCTCCGATCCGACCAACACCGACATTGATGATTGTTATTTAACTTTGGCTTTTCTGTCCGACTCCGCACTCTTTAATGTTGAAATAGCGGGTACTGGGAGTCCTCGGTTCTATGGCCATGAGTATCGTGATACTTACACATCAAGTTAGGGTCTCTCTGGGTAGGGTCGGACTGCAATGGTTGAGGCCACTTGGTATCCTTGATACGCCCGATGGCAGATACAATGATGGCAGCATCAACATTGAAGTTATATTCTGATAATCTTGCTGCCTCCCTGGCCCCGAGTGGCCTATCGAAACCGTTTTTTCTCATGAGTCCCCGGCTACTATGGCCTCGGTCGTTCCTCTTCTCTTTTCTTTTAGTGTTACGCCCAGATCTGTTACCCCTTCGATCTCAACTATACGGTTGATACCGGTCTCTGTTCGGTCTTGGTTCATGATCAACGACACTCTTAGACCTGTCATTAGTTCTGATGGGATCAATGGATCCGGAGGGGGCCCCGAGCTGATCGTCCTCGACTCTGATTTTTGACTGGTACCTGTTATGGATGTCGGCCCAAGTTACCACCGGGTACTCTATCAAATTTTATTTTAACTGCTGTGAAGCCAAGGAGCTTCGGGGGTTAAGTCCTTGAGTAAACACCTAAATGGCCTAATTATCCACAACCGGAGGCAAGTCCATCCGTTCTATTTGAAACCTCGATACAAACTCCCTGAGCATTTCATTGTCTCTTTGTTTTTACCTTGAAAAGATCCGATTTTCTGGTCACGACCTTGATGGCCCGGCATGCGCTTTCACAAAGGCATCTGCAAGCATAGCAAACGAATTAATAGAATTTGGGGGTAAGTTGTGATACCATATCATTGCTCCTTTTGATAGGGTTTCTCTGAACGTTTTTAGCAAAACCGACTCGATTTCGTCATCTTCTAAGTCATTTCCCTTTATGGAACATGTGTAGGAGGTCACGTGCTCATTTGGATCCATGGTTCTGTCATACTTCGGAATATCAGTCATACGAAACTTCTTCGGGATTGGCTTCGGTGCCGCGCTCAGAGGAAAAGGCTTTTGGATAAATTTCTTGGAGTCCAGGCCTTTCAATATCGGGGGCGCTCCTGGGATTTGATCGACTTTGGAGTTATAAGTCTCCACTTTTTTGTCATTGTCCTCAATTTTCTTCTCTTCCAATCCCACCCGCTTTGTCAGTTCCTCAAGCATTTTTATTATTTCGGGTTGTTCCCGGGCTCAGCTTCACCCGGCCTTTCTATGACTTGCTCATTTCTTCGGGTATTTTCCCCGGATGGTTCGGGCTCAACTCTGCTGGGGGCGCGACTATGATTCTGCAGCTGTGCTATCGCCGCCTATTAAGCCTATAACATTTCAAAGATCACCCGTCCATTGATCCCGTCGCCTTCACCTTGGGGCGTACCTCGAGTCGTTGGTCGGGCTCCTCCACAAACGTTGTTCTCAGGATCGGTCGGCAGGTTGGCGTCGATGGCCACATGTGAGTTGGCATCGACTGGGTTTGCAACTGGACTCCGTTAGGATCAGCAGGGGGCACCTCGTTGCTAGGTACTATATTGTTGTTTTCGTCATGATGGCCAGACTCGACATCAACATTCAAGTGAGCAGACTGAGAGTTTGACATTTTTAGGCTGACCTGAAATTAAAATCTCAAAGAACAAGCATAAAACAGAGTGTGTTATGGAAATTGTATCAAACTACCACTATTATCCTTAGCCCACGGTGGGCGCCAAACTTTTTAACCTTAAAAATGAATAACAATTGAATTTATACGCGATTTTAAGGAAATGTGGACTAATCTAATACAAGTGATCAATAACGTGAGATAAGCAAATTAAAGATAAAGTAAAAAGCCAAAAGTTGTAGTATTCAGTCCAGGCTCAGATCAGAGCTTAACAATTAATCTGCCTTCGATTCGGAGCCAAAATATGTATGAATAGCTATTAACAAGAATTAAGAGTTTTGAGATAACTTAGAAGCGGAGAAAACAAGTTTATATTGCCTTGATATGCGTGTTACAGTATTTTTCTTGAATAAAAATCACTCCCTTTATATAGTAGTAGAGTTTCATCCCTAGTATAACTCTAAAAAGGTAAAAATCTTTTTTTTCGTTAATCACTGATCTGCTATCAATACGGGCCGAGACCTACGCCGTGATATTCGGTTGGGCACGGATATCACGGCCCTTTGTCCATCGTGTGCGGACGTTGGTAATGCTTTTCGAGGTCTTGGAGCTCGAACCGGATCCGGGGAGCGTGGTCTCGATGGCTCCGGTGGCACACGCTTTGTTCGGATCTTGGTACGAGAGGTTCCTAGCTTCGATTCCGATTCCTTATAGTTATGTCCTTGCTTCGTTTGTCCCACCGAGAAATCGGAGTGCTCATTGACCCCGTTTTTACCCGTATACAATTACAATCCCAAAAATATAGCCAAAACAAATGGCAAAACCTACATCTACTCTAATTAAAAGAAAATTAACCAGTTATGCCAAAGGTATAAAGTTAGAGTCAGATTTACTTGTAAATCTATCAATCCAGAACATAATATTTCCACACCAAAAAAAAGAAAAAAATATCAACCAAATAAGATAGGAGACCGTTGATTAGGACGTGAATGGAGCTTATAAGTACTGACGTGGATGAACGAAGCTATCTTTATTTAGAACTTGCAACAATATTTTCTGGTATCTTGCTAGTAATGTTCATTGTGATACCTTGACTCCGCAGTAAATCTGGTGAGCTTTATCCCATTGTAGCTTTCAGTTTGTTTGGCTTTAAATCACAAGATTTGGTATGAACTTCAGATATCGACGTATAACTTTAGACATTTAGGTATGAATTTCAGACATTTGAGTATGAACTTCAAACATCGGGATATGAATAGAGTTTGAAGTTAGGCGTCGCAATCCCTAACTTCAAGCAAGTTAGCTGAAGTTAGCAATGTCTCGAGCAAACTTCAGACCCTGATGTCTGAAGTTAGCTCTACTTCAGGTAAACATGTCTGAAGTTCCAACATCACCTATTTCTCTGCCAACATGCCTTCTTTTGCAGCAAGATCAATTGGCTTTTCTGGGTATAAACTTCAAGTATCGAATATGAACTTTAGACATTTGGATCTTTTATTAGCCCTGGCAATCTCCAACTTCATCCTCAAATATCTAAATTGTCTGAAGTTAGCTCTACCTCAGGCAAACTTTAGACCCTGATGTCTGAAGTCACGTCATCACCTATTTCAAAACATCGTCTTACACATAGCAAGGTAAAAATTGACTTTTTCATGAAATGTTTACGCTCTATCTTACCAAATTCATGCATGAATATCCAAATTTGAGTTGTCCGATCTCTGCTGGCAAAATTAGCTCATGAAAATATGACCTGCCCAGGTTGGACACATTTGCATGGCAAGTCAATTTTGACACAGTACAAGTGGAAGCTAGACTATCTTAACTAACTATATAACCCAAATTGATCCATGAGAAAAAGTTTGTCAAAATATATAAAATAAAACCCCTTTTTATATATTATTAGATGTATTTAATCGTAATAAAGCAAAAAAATATTATTTTTTATTTGAAAATTAAACAAATTATAAGAGAACAAACAAGGAATTAAGATACAGTTAGAATTGGTTGGATAGGGTTACAACTGATTCTTAGACCGTGTTAACCAATCCATCTCAACCTAAGTACCTCATTTATTGATGGGGAAGTGACCAAATAGACGCTTGGAGGACCCCCTTCTAAAAAATAACCGAAATTTATAAATAAATAAAAAACAAATAAATTTAGCCGCTTCAAAATCAATTTCAAACATTTCATACGGATTTGAGTTGAGCTTACCAAAGCCTAATATAAAATGTCTGAAGTTAACTTTAGTAGTCCCGAACTTCACACCTGTATGTCTGAAGTTTTAAGTAAATGTCTTTGAAGTTTAACCGTACTGTTGTATGTTTTTACATAACATAATAGATCGCCATAAAAGACCGCCAATCGAATTAAAAAAGATACCTTTCTAGGAAACACCTAAATAAACCTTATACCAAACCAGCTATATGGAGTCTTAGTGGTCTAAGACTGCACGGATAACACAAGTAAGATTTCAATTTAGTTCACCAGCAAATGATCAAATCCTCCTGCCTGTAGAGCAACACGGCTACCATTAACATTGTGAATCAATTGCTGTAGCCACCTCCTCGTTGTAGGATCCTCCTGTTGAGCATAAGTACAAAGAAAGCATCATGGATATAGAAAAGAAAAAAAAATAGAGCAAGCGCCTGATAAGCATAAAAAGAATGTTTTCATGTTCTTAACTGAGAGAAAACTAAGAGCTTAGCGAAAAAGATGAACAAGAAATGTACATACACGAAGGCAACTACTGAATGTAGCATCCCTAAGCATATCAGGGAGACAATTTCTTAGAGCATCACATGCCCTGCCATAAACCATGCGCATCAGCATTCACCCACGGTGCAGCGTAAAAGGTGAGACCTGATCTTGCTATAAATAACAGAGCTGAAGGGAAGATTTGCAGAAGTCTCACCTTGGATTATCTGACAGCCGAAGATAGCACCTAATTATGTGCTTCAGTAATCTTGATGAAGGCTGCTCAGCAAGTGCACCTACCATACTCCCCAAAACTCGGCCGACTGCAAAAAACCTCTCTGCTGTGGTACAGATGTAATCCAGACCCACATCATCTAGAAGGATTTTTTGCACAATGAAAGTTGCAACCTGTCAGCATGACTCTAAATTAGATGCATGAAAAGCTGATACAAATTGAGAGGATGCAACTGGAAATAGTAAAAGAGGATGTAGAAATAAAAAAGTTTTCATAACGAGTAGAATATAATTGTGCAGCATAAGTTGTCTTTGTTTTGGTATCTGAAGAGTCTGTTGAAGACATCATGAGTATATAAGCAACATAAATTTCATTTACAAGTCAGGAAAGAAAGGCTTCGGGGAAGCACTCAACCGTTTTTGACAGTTCACTGCCCATCTCCATTGTGCGCAGACACAGGGGAATTATTTCTGTTGATAGTAGAAAACTGATTACTTCAGTATCATCTACCTGCAAAGAGAATATCAAATAATAGAGTACATTAAATTTTGAAGTAAATCGTTGAAATGGAGAAGCACAAATGCCACCTGAAGCACGTGATGAATATTGCACTTCAATAAATA
Organism: Nicotiana obtusifolia; assembly: GCA_002018475.1. Lineage (NCBI taxonomy): Eukaryota > Viridiplantae > Streptophyta > Magnoliopsida > Solanales > Solanaceae > Nicotiana > Nicotiana obtusifolia. The sequence goes on along the minus strand of MCJB01052253.1, from coordinate 149,830 downwards.
TGAAATTTCATTAAGCAGACCTATAAAAAGTTAATTGCCATATGGTTATTATATCCCATTGTTGACAATATTTCTAGACACCATATGTAGCATGCTCGAATTGTACTGATCATGGTTTCCTTCTCGTGGTTTCTTTGTCAGGCTTTCAGTGATTCCCGGTACATATAGTATAATGTCACTGTGACATGAACAAATCTTACTATAAATACTGAAAGAAGAAAAGAAATGTGTGAAATACATTAGAAATATTACCTTCACGAGGGCACCAATGACACCTAAGCTAGTAAGCCTCAAATATTCAAAAGGTCTTGATTTGCTTGTCGTATTTAGAAAAGGGTACAAATACAAAGGAATATGTGCTGCAAAGTAAAGAACATTTGAAAGCATTTCATCAGATTAAGAGAAAGTAAAAACACACCAAATAGATCACAATTCCTAATTATCATCAAAGTAAAGTTAAGCAGATCAAAACATCAAGAATGCAAGTGCAGACAAGATTTTTTAAGAGTACAATGATAAAGGAATATGCATTACAAAGTTGAGTACAGTTGGAAGCATCGTCAAATCAAGAGAAAGTACAAAATCATGAGCTTTGACCAAAATAGTTCTTTAAGTATCACGCTTCAACAAACTTAACCTCTGAATATCACCTTAAATGGATATATTTTTCCAAGTATGTAAAAGTTGACCCTTTTTGGTCTCAAACCTAATGAGTTAAGCGACTTATTGGTCTGCAACATCACATGTGTGTCACGTGACCAACCTCAATAAGATCCCTAATTAACGAGCCATATTTGAAAAGTAGTCCTATTTTTCTCCAATCTGGGAGCCCTAATTGGGAAGAAACCATAAGACATGACCACCATGACTGAAACTAAATAGAGAAGCTGCAATAGAAAGGTTCCTCTGCACCATTACTGCTCCTCCTCAGAAGTTCCTGTTTATACAGTTATGTATATGCGTTATTTAATCTACTAAACAGAAATCACGAGTGTTCAGCTCACTAGAGAGAAGTGGAATCCATTCTTTGCTGGCTGTTGATTTGGCAGAGTCCATACATAAATTAATCATAAAACCTTACAGCCATCAGTAAACAAGTCTCAAGTCTGTGATACCAATACATTCATGTTCATATACAATTTTCATTTTCTTTTGAAAAAGAAAATGATAAGGAAAATGAGCCTGACTCCGAAGCTTCAATGGTGAAATTTCCATATCCTCCGAGGCACAGAGACAAAAGCAGAGAGATCAAAATAAGAAATAACCCAACGTTCTTTTTGGAGGAATTTCATCTTCATTTCCAAACATTTCAAGCAAAAACAACTACCCCCCCACAAAATGTTTGTTCCACCATGAATCTTACGAACACTTACTAAGGAATCAGATCAGCAAGATTAAGCCATTTCATCCCTAAAGCACCTGACCAACTGAATATCCTTACGCATAATGGTAATCCTTGACCCTTCTAGCATAAATGGCACACAAACTGGTACCCTCAAAGCAGACGCGGATCTAGGATTCATAGAACATGGTGCACCACTAAAGAAAGGAGAATAAAAAGGTATTAAGTGGGTATTGACCCCTATTTGCTCTAGGTAAATAACCCAGCATTCAACCAAGTGCATCATTCAGCCTTTTTGGAGCATGAGCCAGCAGATAAATGCCGCAGCAGCGCTCTGGGATCTAATATCACTCTTGAAGTCCTAAGCGACTTCTTTGACTAGCCTCTGGGAGGGGAGCTTCCATATCAGAACTCAGTGCTCTTGCAGTACTTATGGATCTCCCCCCGAGGGCTACAAAAGCAAAACAGTAGGGCTTCTTCACTCCTCTGGTGGAAGCAGAAATAACACAAGTTAAGGCTTCTAACTTGAAGAAGGTTGGGAATGGGGAAGACCCTACCAGGTCAGATGGAGTAGCTATTTTTCCACAATTATACATTTTAAGCAACGAAATCTCAGATTTCTTCCCCAAATAGGATCATATGAATTGGGCAAATACTAGGTTGGTCATCTGAGGCACATGTGAAGCAGCAAACCTTTAAATTCCTCAAAGGGGAGATTTGAGGATCAAGTTTTATTTTTGTGGGACCATTTTGGCAAAAACTCTAGAAATCTCACCCCAAGCTCTATTATCTTAATATCATCACACAAAAGTTGATGCAGACCTTAGAAAGACATCATGAATTGAAAGGCAAGGTAAGTGAGTTTCTTTAACCGTAAGAGTATATGTAGTGAAAGGTTCCAAAACACTTAGCATCCGTACGCAACTAATATAAACCCACTTGTTTAAGTCAATGCTCCAATGGACATGAGGCCCCAAGCATATATGTCATTTTCTTCTTTTATGTATCTTTCTGGACATTGGAGTGGCAAGAAAGGAGGGTGTCCATTACTTGATTGCAGGGAAAAACAATAAATGCAATGATAATGCCTCTATGTCTGAATAATATGAAATATCAATTCTCTCGTCAAGATTTTTCCAGCCAAAACTGACACCAATTTGATTCTACAGGATTATCCGCAATGAGTTATGCTTGCATTGTTGCTTTTGAAAATAACAAATAATTCCAAGTGCGGCTGCAAATTAAAGTAAACCAATTTCTAGAATTGCAGTCAAAGGGATTTCCTCAGTTCAATGGTTTATGATCCAATTCAACTGGAATAAAGACGCTCTTAGTGATGTAAATTATACACGACCACATAACTCAAAAAAAGGTGGACGTATTGGATACTGCATTTTCTTTTCCTTCAATAAAGCCACTCTACTTAAAAGTAAAGTCAAAAAAGGCTTTGCATACAAAAAACAAAGATAATCACCATTGAGGAAGAACCATAAGAAAGGGAAAGAATATTACCATTGAGGAACAACATTCTGGTGTCAGGGTGAGAGGCTACACACTGCAAAATGAAACAGGAAGAAAAACAGTTTCATTAGTTGGACATTTGACCTGCATAAGAATTAAATAGATAGTTGTAGTGGTTACGACTTATCAAAAAAAAAAGTTGTAGGATTACAATTCCAAAAGCACATCTATGAAAATATTTGCCACATGAATGTGACTCAGTATGCCATGTGTTCCAAAGATGGAAACTTAAAACAAATTTGCTCTTAACATGAACTGCAAAAGCTACCATTTATAGGATAGGTTTTTTGTTGGCAGCTACCAGCGTCGAACTCTTGACCGAGTTGCGTGAAGAGGACTATCTCAACTACTATGAACAAGAATGGCCGGTACCATTTATAGGATTTGAACAATATGCAACAATCAACTGGAATAATGTGGGCTCTCCAGTATAGTGTTCTCCTACCTTTCTCCCTCTTGATACATAAACCACAACCCCAAACATATCCAAGCGTCTACATCCTACAGCTGAATAAATGTTCCTAACTGAAAAAGCTTTTTTGGGATATATAAAGCTATTACTTCTCATGAAGGAAATTCTACAAGGCAATTACTCATTACTTTACACATTACCAATGAGAGATGATTAACGGAAACATCATGAAGAATCATCTGAGAATAACTCCACATGGAAAAGAAATCTTTATACCTGAAGAAGTGCTAAAGCATTACAAACTCTATTAGATTGTGCTGGAGTCAGGTTTGGCGGTGACAAAACAGGGTAGATGGAAACTATCTCCTGCAAGCATGTAACAAAAAATCAATATGGGCAAAGGAAAATCAATTTTCAAAAATGCTGTCATGTTCCAAGTAAAACATTCATAACTGAAAATCAATCTGTTGGGATCCATTTTCTATTGGAAGGAGTATCTCATTCCTACTTCTCAAAATTGAAAGAATCTGTCAAGGCGAGAAATAGCGAGGCCGCTACTTCTCTGCAGGACCTCTGCTGGATCATTCTCCAGCAAGTTAGACTATGCTCCAAATTACCTTTCTATTTGGCATATCCTAGCTTGTGTCACTTAACAGGTTGAAATTATCTGCTTGGCTGGAGCTTTAGGATGCCACAAGTGTTGGATAGTCGACAGAAATGAAAGTTGTTTGCTGGTGAAGTTAGCTCCTCTCTTGTCAGTTATATCCAACAAACAAGGAAACAACATCAAGATTTTCATTTAGTGCTATCACCATATACTCATTCCAGTCTTCGTCCACAACATCCCTTCTCTTCTCTCCCACCAACAATAAAGTGAACTAAAATGTCACATGTAATCCAGTTTCCTTCACTAAGACAAGCAATGTGCCATCATCTGAGTACATAGTACAGCAGGGGAAGAACGAGCTATAGCAATGGGAAGACCACAGCTCTGCTTCTCCCTCC
>MCJB01052253.1:90490-144383 GCA_002018475.1 Nicotiana obtusifolia | reverse complement strand
GGAGCAGATCGGAATATAAAAAGAAAAAGAGAAAAAGACTATCCAGTATAAAATGTCAGTTAAATGTTACATCACAACAACAACATACCCAGTATTATCCCACACTGTGCGGTCTGGGGAGGGTAGTATGTACGCACACCTTACCTCTACCTCGTGAGGATAGAGAGGCTGGCTCAGGAAAGCATTAAATGTTACCTCACATTGTACACAAATATAGATAGATAGGGGAAACGAGGTGAGGAAAAAAATAACAGTAACTAGGGCAGACACCAAAACTTCACTGTTAGCATTGGAAGACGGAAGAAATTAGTAGTTATCCTCAACCATCATATCAGTTGCAGCCAAAGGGAGAAGGCTGGAGTTTAAAGTCAAGCTCTAATGTGGTTCACTTTGCTTGACAAAGTAGAATACTGTGGAGTTGGGAATGCTTGTACAAATTTTGCCAGTTCATTCGCCAGTAGCCAGGGCAGGGAGAATATTCTGTGCTTGTTAGAAAATCTGCAGTCACTAACTATGAGTCTGATGGAAGAACTAGTATGGTGATTCCACCAACAAAAGAGCAGAACAAAACAAAAGGATAGCAATACCACTAATTTAATTAATACGGGTTCAGAAACCAAGAATTTCTCAACTTGCTCATTCAAAAGCTGTTATTTTTCCATTTATTGCCTTTCATTTCTTACTGAATTGGAACTCCTACCAGCAAAAGATAGACAGTAGAAGTAAGATAACATGATTTATTCCATGTTACTAAACACTCACTTAAGAACTAGATGCTACTTTATGCACCTCAGCTCATATATGTACCATTTCAGTATTGAACCAAGGCGCTAAAGCGTGCACCTCACACCCTATGGCCTCTCTTGACAAGATGGCACGAAATAATAAAATATAGATATCAAAATGATATAATAATTGCTCAGTGAATCAGAAATTTAGTATCACAAAAATAGACATGGTTTTATCTTGATTTACTTGAGTTTTCTTTTTCATACAGTAGGCTTTTAAATACTTGTTCATATAAGTGTTTTAGGTGTTTAAAGTTCTTTGTTGCAGTAAATATATATAAACTTTATTACTATGATTTTTCCCTATTTATGCCTTTCATAACTAAAACTCGCAATTTAGTTGTCTTTGCGCTTAAAACCCCAGCAGATCTTGGCGTTTCTATTATGCTTTTATCCTTCAACAAGAATGCAACTATTGTAGAGTATTGCATGCTATAACCTCTATATTGCTTATCTGTTGCTTAAAATGAATATAACAAAGTAATTGCTACAAATAATTGAAAAATTGTACTATTCAACTATCAGTTCTGTTTTTGATTTGGATACTAACTAGATTCTCCCCAGACCCCGCGCATAGCGGGAACTTAGTGCACTGGGCTGCCCTTTATACTAACTAGATTCAGGTTTCAGACAATTTCTGTTTCTATATTCTTTTATTGTCTTTTCCTGACAATAGCAAGTAAAGTAATTTCAAACTATAGTTAGTTGTTGTTCTTCAATTTGGTATTCTCTAAAACCTACTATACTTGAATATAAAACTCAAACCTCTAAGAAAAGCAAAAGTAGATAATAATTAAATTGTACCATCTTAATCGATAAGTTTTTCCCTAGACGTGACCTTATATCTTTTTATTTTCCTTTTGGGAATTGGAGGCTATGTAATGCTTATGAATGCTTCAAAAGCTTGTGAGGAGGGTACTATCTTTCCAAAAGTTGGATGGCAGCTCTATTACTTCAAATAACCAGTAGTTTATTATTTGGAAATAGACAAAAGACAAATTACCTAAAACAATTCAATAAATTGCACTCATGCATATCTGGTACTGCTTAGCACACATAAAAACTTCTACTTACTGAATCCTTTGACGGCTTGCTTCCGTTCGGGCTTCAATAGCAGCCGGGTTCACGGAGGAAAGATGCCTCAAGAAACCATTTAATATTTATTTTACGTATTTCAACGCAAAATTTTCTACTTTTTGTATTTCAATGTTAATTTCAGCAAGTCGCTGAGAATGTCGAGAATTTGAGAAGGGAGGGCCACGGATTCTCGTCTCAATATAGACTGGTAGAAAACTATTTTGGAAAAGCACGGAGGTTTATCTAGGGATAGTACTCCTTCACAATTAATATATGTTCCAATTACAAAAGCAACACAAATCTCCAAAGATCATAACTAATCTAGGAAAGGTAGTTAAACACTCACGTGATCCAGAGTTTTGAACAACCAGAATTATAACTAGTTTTAGACTCCTATACAAAAAGTACACAAAGATTGTAGTCAACCGTATACAGCAATATATTATGCGAGATACTAAGCTAGTTAGCCCCTTATCTCAAATTAATTTTTCAACCAACCAATTGGAGAATCCAAGTACATCTGGGAACCTAATTTCGAGAGCATTGCTACAGTCAGAGGAGCTACGAGTGGTAGCCACAGGCTTGAAAAGTAGCACACCTTCTTAACCAATTCCAAAAAGGGTTCTGTCACAGTAGAAAAGATTAGAGCTCTTGAAACAAGATATAAAAGCTAACACACCAGAAGCTGCCTCAAATTGCTTTCATTAATATCAGTTCCCTTCCCAAATTGCCGGAATCCTAAAAGAACAATTCCTCATGTTTCCAAAATTGAACTCGCCAAGTGTTGTGGAATCTTGTAGTTTAGTTGGTTAACTGCTTGAACTTTTACCTTGTTTGGTGAGGGTTCGATTCCCCGCCTAGTAATCTCCATAAAAATTTAATAAGAAAAAAATTCGCTGAGCAACAACCATCAAAAACCTACTATCTCAATTCATTCAATCCTTTACTAGTTTTAAATGACGATAGTGTTTGGACCGACTTGATTAATCTACCAAGCAACCCAGCTACAGCAGAACAAGCACACAGGTGGAAATCCTAAGCTCGTACTTATATATGGCACTTTACAGTAATCAAATTGGGAAAAAAATACAAAAACATAAAATGAAAGGTAAACGTCATAGGTCAATTTTAAAATGAGAATTGGACCTTAGAAAGTTCAAGAAGGGCATTTTCTCGAAGATCGGGGTTGCTGAGTTCAAGCACGAGTTGCTCTGCTGATTGCATTTTGTTACGGTCCTGAGTTGCAGCGGCGGATGCCGTGGCTGTGTTGCCCGGTCCTCCTCCGAAGGCGGTGAGCATTGAGAGTGACTGAGGCAGGTTTGCCATGTCAGAAGGCTCAATTCAAGCTTTTCTCTTCGTTTTCTCTTGCTTTCCCGACTGATATCTCTCGCACTTTCTGTTTGGTTCAGCTATATGCATTTACTAATGCATAATGTACAAATTATTCATATTGGATATCATTTTTTTTTGTATTACCAAATGACGTGCATATTTAAGAAAAAGTTTATTTTGGCCGGTTGTCACACATCATTTCATTACGTATCATATTGTACTGGATCATTTAATGAATATAATGTTTAAATAGATTATACCGTTTACTATTATTTCATGATATCACGCATCAGCAATATGAAAAATAAATTTGTAATATTATAAAGAAAATTATGATATGAAATCAATTTATTATATAAAAAGATAGGGTAAATGATAAAATAAAATTATCTAATAATAATGAAGGGTGAGATGGAGAAAAAGATAAGATAACGACGCAACCATACCAAATCGGTTGTTGCATAAAATGGCACATTTCGTCGTTACGTAACGACTGATTTAACAATACAATACAATAAAATTTAAGTAACAACCAAAACAAATATCGTATTTAAAGTAACAATACTACACAATCATCCAAACAAGTTGTGTAGTTTTAATCCATGTATTATTAATTTTTATATTTTTATTTCACATTTTTCATGCATAACATAATAATACATGAATATCCATATAACTTATGTATTATAGAAAATTTGGGATAAAATATTGTATAAAGAATGTTAAGTTTTATGTGAATGTAAAAACTAAAATCGTCGTACTAATAATATTAAATTTTATGTTGAGATTATTCTTTCCATAGTTACAAACGAGAGGTTGAAAATTTGAATTGAAATACTTGGATTATAATTTATTTCTTTTGTTTTCTCGCAATTAATTTATTCGGGTTAATTTCAATTTGATTCACCATTTGTGTGACAAATCTAATTTAAATAATTAGTGTTCATTCAATAAGTCAGAATCTGATTGAATTATGTGCACTCATATAGATTAGGTGCATTCTTTTATAGCTAATTCATTCTATCTGCAATTTCCACTTAATGAAATTTGAATTTGAATCCTTCAAATTTGGTCCATTAGTGTATTTTCAAAATCATTTACTTAATCTTAATTGCATTGAATAATCTAGATTTTGTACATCAATCGTTAAGGCGTTATTTATTTCAAGATTTTTATGAAGATGACTTTTAACCATGTCCATTTCCTTAGAAATATACAATATTAGCATTGCACAACCATCAATGTCAATCATTATTTCCATGACAATCATTTTTGATACGGAAAAGGAATAAATATATTCATGTATAATAAGTGAAGATTTAAATATATCTTTCGTTATATATTGGGTCTAAATATATTTTTATTGTAATACTATTGGGATCAAATATATCTTTATTTTATTAAGTTTGTCTAAGGTGGACATCCAATCTTATGCGGCACTATCATTTGATGAGGTGGATGCCACATGGCTTGCCGCCTCATCGCCCTTAACCATTTTACTCCTCCCTTATATTTTTTTTTCACCGCTAAAATTTTTTTTCCTCCACTACTATTGCCACCATTATCATTACTATGAAAAATGTTATATTTTGAATTTTAGTCTTTTTATATATGGATTAGGGGCATTGAAGTGGCATATCATTTGGTATCCACCTCATCAAATATCAGTGCCACGTAGGATTGAATGTCCACATTGAAAAAATTCAATAAAATAGAGATATATTTGAATTAATAATATTAAGACAAAGATATATTTAGATCCAAAGTATAACGAATTGTATATTTAAATATTTTATCAAATTACATGAGTATATTTGGCCCCGTGCTGTTTTTGATAACCGCTACCTATATCAACCGCTTTTGGTATCACCTACTGCACCTAACGTCTTCACTACCGGTCACCGATGCTGCTAGCTTTTACCACCGACCTTTACTGTCAACCACATCTACCGTCATTCAGACCTCTATTCAATTAATGCATAAACCATTACCTTGTATCCCACTATACAAACACTAATTACCGTTGTCAGCAATCTCCACCAACTGCAAGCACTACCTCAAAACTATTACTTTCAACGATTATCGCTGACAGTTGTCATTTCTAGTAGCTTTTGGAGCATGCTTTATGGAACAACCAATTTTTACAATACCACATAAATTAAGATTTTTTTAATATTTTATTGATAAATATTTAATTATCATTTTCAAAATTATATATTTATTAATTTTTAAATAAAGATAGATTATACACATCCGGATGATAAGAAACAAACAAATTTAGCTTTTCATTGTGCAAATTTGAAGAAAATATCTTAAGAATGAAACATATTCTTAATCTTGCTATAATCTTAAACACTTTGAGTTCGCGACCCTTACCACGTAAACGCGATAAACAACAAGACTAAGCACAGCGATCGCGAGCCCCCAGTTGCGATCGTGAAGAACAGTTCTTCCTAACTCCCAAACAACACTCTGCGATCGCGAGCCTTTCTCCGCGATCGCGAAGAACTACCCTGACACCAAAAACCAGCAATACCCAAAACAAAGGGAAATGGTCTATAACCATCTCAAAACACACCCGAGCCAATCATATCAACCAGTTCTAATACCTCATCCAAACTTATCCAAAGGCTCGAAATGCCACGAATAACATCAAAATCACGAATCATCGGTCAAAATCCTTCTTTTAAGTTTCAAACCTTCAAACTTTGCCAAACGCGTTCGAATCGCAGAACTCTGTCCGGAGTTCGATAACACTAAAGTACACTCCAAGTCAAACTTAGCAAACTTCAAAACCTTCGAAAATGCAAACTTCCGATATTAAGCGTCGAATTGCTCCCAGATCATCCGATACTCAACTCAAACATACGCCCAACTCCGAAATCACCTTATCAAACCTATCGGAACCTTCAAATCTCGATTCCGAGGTCGTTTACTCAAAGGTCAAACCTTGATCAACTCTTCCAACTTAAAGCTTCTGAATTGATAATTATTCTTCCAAATCAACTCCGAACTTCTTGAAGATCACAACCAACTACACGTGCAAGTCATAATACATAAAGTGAAGATACTCAAGGGTATTAAACCATCGAACGACATGCTAGACCTCAAAATGACCGGTCGGGTCATTACAAATTCGTCGCGTTCGGAGCTAGTTGGAAGAAGTTTGAAGTTCAAAGGTTGATTTATTTGGGTTTTAGGTGCAATTCTTGATTTCGATGTTATTTTACATGTTCCGAGACTTCGAGTAGGTCCGAATTATGTTTATAACTTGTTGGTACATTTGGACAGGGTCTCAGGTGGCTCGGGCGAGTTTCTGACCCCCTGGAACAATGTCTAAATTGGCATATTTTTCTGGTGCTAGTTTCCTTCTTCGCAAACGCGGATGGAGTCTCGCATTCGCGATGAAGGATTTTGGGTTGACATTTTTTTGCTATTTATTTACGATCATGGCGCTACGATCGAGTCAGTGGCCTATACGCTCGCCATTGTAGGCTCGCGTTCGCATAGAAGGAGCTGGAACTAGGGATGGCAGGTTGTTGGCCTACGCGTTCGTGAAGGGATGTTTGTGTTCACGAAAGGTTGGCCACGTTAGCTCTCGTGATCGGGAAGCTCTGCTGAGCATTTTTAGGGCGATGACAGTTTTGCCTTTGCGATCGCTATGAGTCTTCCGCGATCGCAGCGAGTCTTCTGCAATCGTGAAGAAGGAATACCTGGGAAGAACACTTTTTAAAAACGGGACTTAGGCTTATTTTTCCCAATTCTCATTTGTGTTGGCCGATTTTGGAGCTTCTTGGAGGGGGATTTTCTTCAAGCATTATAAGGTGAGTGATTTCTTCCTAATGTAAGTTAAATACATGGATTATTGGTAAATTTTAGCATAAAAATTAGTAAACTTATGTGATTATCTTGAAAGACCTAGGGTTTAGTAAAAATCGAATTTGACTACCAAATTGATTATGGAATTGGGCACAAATTATATCTTTGAGTTCGTAAGGTCATGAGTAACAATTATCTATGAAAATTTTCGAAATCCGAGTACGTGGACTGGGACTGACTTTTATGGACTTTCCGAGCAGGGTTGGAAAATTACTCTAATAGTCAGATTATGAACTTTTGAACGTATATTGATTGATTTATGCGTTATTTGGTTAGTATTGGGTTGCTCGGTGTTGTTTTGAGGCGACTAGTGTAGTTTGAGAGCCGAGTAAAGAGATTGGAAGCAAGGTAAGTCTCTTGCTTAATCTTGTTGGAGGGAATTATCCTCATAGGTGCTTTAATTTGTTTGTGCTACTTATTGTGGGTACTACATACTATCACGACCCCAATTTCCCACCTTAGGATGTCGTGATGGCACCTATCTCTAAGACTAGGTAAGCCTAACATTTAATAATAACTTAACAGAAATAATTAACAAAAATACTAAAGCGAGACTGATAGGTCAAATAAACTCCCAAAATAAGATCTCAATGACATCTCTCCCAAAACCGGTGGAACTAAATCATAAGCTCTATAGAATAATCTGGAATATATACTATAACACTATCTGAATAAGAAATACAACAGAATGAAAGATAAGGGAAGGTGACTCCGAAGCCTGCAGACGCCAAGCAGATATACCTTGAAGTCTTCGGATAATAGCTACAGTCAAACACTAATGTCCAACACGAGCAGACGTACCTGGATCTGCATAAAAAGATATGTAGAAGCGTAGTATGAGTATACCACAACAGTACCCAGTAAGTATCAAGCCTAACCTCAGTAGAGTAGTGATGAGATCAGTTCAAGACACCTATTAGGACATAATAAACAGAAGAAAATATAATAAAGAGAAGTAATGGAAAGCGGAGAAATAAGTGAGAACGAAGCAGGTTAACAAGATAGACTAATGACTGGATTGTAAGCATAGATATAACAAGAAGGGAACAAAATAAAGAGAACCACAATAGTCAAATACGGACAAAACTGGTAAGACAAGGAAGAATGAAGGCAACTATCACGACCCCAAATCACATGTGCCGTGATGGCGCCTATCGCAAGACTAGGCAAGCCGACAACTCACAAATATAGACATCTTTAATTCAAAATATACTAAAATAGGTTTAAGTAAATAAAATCTCATAAAAACTGGGTGAAAACACCGCACCCTAATACAGAATTTTTTCAAAATTCGGGTGTCACCGAGTACATGAGCATCTATACAATAACATGATCTGACAACTGAAACACTGTCTAGGAAGGCAGAATAGTATAAACAAAACTAAAAGATAAAGGAGGAAAGTCAAGGTCTGGGGACGCCAAGGCAGCTACCTCGATAATCTCTAAACTGATGAAGCTCCAAAAATCAGCAACCGCCGTGCCCGGAAGTACCTGGATCTGCACACGAGGTGCAGAGTGTAGCATGAGTACAACTAACTCAATAAGTAACAAATCTAACGTTTGGGCTGAAAGCAGTGACACGCTCAACCAATACAGTCCAAATAAAGGATTTAACATTATAGAAATGACGGGAAATAAGACAATAATATCTTAGAGAAAACTCATAATCTATTTGTACATAGTATAGGAAATGTAGACATGCTTTCAGGTTTAACAGTCAAGCTCAATATGGATAAAATATGCCAAGTCTGAATGATATGATGAATATGACATCTCTATATCTATATGCATATCGTATGTGATGCAACACAATGAAAGCCTCACGTACTCACACTCTCAGAGTACTCAACCTGACTATCTCAATTCTCACTCATCACACTGAGTCACTTAACACTGTACGGTACCCGCTGCGACGTGCAGCCCGATCCCATCATGAATCAATAGAACCTGCGGTCACCGCTGGTATGTCAAACTCCGGAAGGGCGGATTCTGTCCAAGCGCTAATAAAACCTGCTGCGACCGCATCTCGATCCCATCATGAATCAATAATACCCGTTGTGTGGTGCATCCCGATCCCATCATGAGTCAGTAGTACCCGCTGCAGCGTGCAGTCCGATCCCATCAATATCACTCACAAACATGCCCTCGCCTCACTCAGTCATCAATCTCACTAGTTTCTCGGGCTCATAACACTCATGCCATATGAGCAATATATGATAACAGAGACTGAGATATTATATGCAATGATGAATGCGACTGAGTACATAACTGCAACTAAGCAAATAACTCAACAGCAAAGAACAACTGTTGTGGGCCCCAATAGCACTAGCACATATCCTAAACATGATTTCTAACATAAATCACAGCTCAAGTTCTCTAACACATAAGTACAGTACTAGTATTCAGATAAGATGACTACACAGTCCCACAAAATTGACTAAGTCATAATTATTACGGTGTACGCCCACACGCCCGTCACCTAACATGTGCTTTGCCTCAACACCGATCACAAAACACGGAATTCAGGGATTCATACCATCAAAACCAAGTTTAGAAGTATTACTTACCTCAAATCGTGCAAATCTCTACTCCAATAAGCCCTTTCCTCGCGAATCGGCCTCCGAACGACTCGTCTAGCCACAAACAACTCGATACAATCAACACAAGCTATAGGAATCAATTCCATATGATAAAGCTAAGTTCTTAAACAAAAGTCAAAAATTCAACTCAGGCCCACGTCTCAGAATCCAACAAAAGTTACAAAATCCTAACACCCATTCAACGACGAGTCCAACCATATCAAAATTACTCAAATCCGATTGCAACTCGACCTTCAAATCCTCAAATTAAAGCCTAGGAAGTTTCTAGTATTTTTTTCCTAATTTTACAATTCCAAAACACTAACTAAATGATGAAAACAATGATATAGTCATTTAACTAAATTCGAGTTAGAATCACTTACCCCAATCATTCCCTTGAAAATCTCTCCAAGAATCTCCTCAATCTGAGCTCCCAAAATCAAATTATGAAATATGACTCAAACCCTCGTTTTGAATTCTTTTATTCTGCCCAGATGCCCCTTCTTCGCGATTGCGAAGCACAAATTCACAGGCTGCCCAATTTACTCTACGCGAACGCGACATCCCACGCACGAATGTGATTCACTGACTTCCCAAACCAACACGATCACAAACATCATCACGCGACCGTGAATAACAAATTCACGTGAACCCAGCCTCCTCTTTTCCTCTTCGCGAACGCGACCTTACCTATGTGTTCGCCATTCACTGCTTCACCAACGTACGCAATCGCAGACACTACTTCGCGAACGCATAGAAAAAAAATCCCAGCTGCCCCAACAACACTTCACGACCGCGATCCTCAACTGGCGATCACGTACAAGGACACCAACACCAGTAAAATCAGTAGTCTTCCAAGATCCAAAATATGCCGAACATGATCCGAATCACATCCGAGGCCTACGAGACCTTAACCAAACATACCAACAAGTCCTAAAAAATCATATGAACTCGCTCGAAGCGTCAAATCACATCAAACAACACTAAAACCACGAATCGCGCATCGATTCAAGCCTAATGAACTTAAAATTTTCTAACTTTACATTCGATGCCGAAACCTATCAAATCAACTCTGATTGACCTTAAATTTTGTACACAAGTCATAAATAACACAAAGGACCTATTCCAACTTTCAGAATCAAAATTTGAGCCTAGTAACCACAAAGTCAACTCTCAGTCAAACTTCTCAACTCTCCAAACTTCTAATTTTTCAACTTTCGCCATTTCAAGCCAAAATCACCTACAGACCTCCAAATCACTATCCGAATTCCGAACACACTCCTCAGTCCAAATTCACCCTACGGAGCTATCGGAACTGTTAAAACTCCATTCCGGAGCCATTTACACATAGGTCAATATCCGATCAACTCTTTCAACTTAGGCTTCCAACCTTGGGACTAAGTGTCCCAATTCATTCCGAAACATCCCCGTGTAACGACCCGGCCAATTGTTTTGAGTGTATTAGCCCTGATACCCTATTTATTGCCTCTTCTATGTTATATTATAGTTACATGACTTGCCGGGAATTTTGGTTTTGGTTTCGTGTGAGTTCAGGAGTGAATGAGACACATAGTTCCTAAGTTGGAGGTTTAAGTTGTTAGAGTTGACCGTAGTTTGAATTGTGTTAAGATAACTTTGACATAGAGTTTTACTGATTCCAATAGCTCCGTAGGGTGGTTTGGTCTTAGGAGCATGTCCAGATGTTGATTTGGAGGTCCGTAGGTCAATTCTGTGTGATTTGGCGAAAATTGGAAATTGGAACAATTTAGGCAGTTTGACCGGGAGTGGACTTTATTGATTTTGGGGTCAGATTTTGATTCCGGAAGTTGGAATAGGTCCGTAATATCATTTTTAACTTGTGTGCAAAATTTAGTGTCAATCGGAGTTGTTTTGGTATGAGTCAACATTGTTTTAGAATTTGAAAGTTCATAATTGCTTAGGCTTGAATTTGGGTTGCGATTCATAGAATTCATGTTGTTTGATGTGATTTTGGCCTCGAGTAGGTCCGTTATGTGTTTTGGAACTAGTTGGTATATTCAGACAGGGTCCTAGGGGCCCCGAGTGTGAATCGGATTGAAATCAAATCATTTTTGACTTAATGTTTTGCTAAAGCTGGGCCGTTGTGGTGTTGTCGCACCTGCGGAGGGATAGGCCGCAAGTGCGGGCTCGCAAAAGCGAGCTGGGGAGTGCAGGTGTGAAAATAGCCTAGCCCAACTGAGTTCGCAGGTGCCGAGATGTGGTCACAGATGCGGAAGAGGGGCGACTGGTCGTCCTTCGCAAAATTGAAAAAATACTTCGCAGAAGCGGGCTCGCAGGTGCGAGCAATGGTCCGCAGAAGTGGAACTTTTAGACTTAAAGTGTTTTTCGCACCTACGATGGTTTTTCCGCAGGTGCAGCATCGCAGAAGTGACCCCTAGGCCGCATAAGTGGAAGTCGTGTGTCTGCAGGTGCTGAGATGTGGTCGCAGATGCGAAAGAGGGGTGACTGGTCGTCCTTCGCAGAAGCGGAGAAATACTTTGCAGGAGCGGGCTCATAAGTGCGAGCAATGGTCCGCAGAAGTGGAATTTTTGGACTTAAGTGTTTTCCGCACTTGCGATGGTTTTTCCACAGGTGCGGCGTCGCAGAAGCGACCCATAGGTTGCATAAGTGTAAGTCGTTGGGCAAAAAAAGGGAATTCGAGGGTTTGATTTCATAATTCATTTTGGGACTTCGAGAGCTCGGTTTGAGGCGACATTTTGAGGTATTTTCAGAGGAATTATTGGGGTAAAAGTTTTTGACTCGATTTTGGTTAAAGTATACTAATCTATCATTATTATCAGCATGTAATTAAGGATTTGAGTTGGAAAAATTAGAAAAAAAGTGTAGAAGTTCTTACACTAAGTTTTTGGATTTTGAAAGTCAAAATGAGTTCGCATTTGGATAATTCTTGTATGGTTGGATTCAATATCGAATGGGGGTTCGAATTTTATAATTCTGTTTGGGTTCCGAGACGCGGGCCGAGGTTGACTTTTTGGGTCAATTTTTCAATTCTTTGCTAAGATCATAATTTCATTATTTAATTTAGTTTCCTATAGTTATATTTATAGTATGAAATTGTTTTGGTTAGATTCAAGCCGTTCGGATTTGGAAAATCGAGGGAAAGACCTTCTAGTTGATTGATTTAGCGTGGTTTGAGGTAAGTGACTTGTCTAACCTTATGTGAGGAAAATTATCCTTAGGATTTGGTATTGTTGTGATATTTGTGATATGTGAAAACCGTGTACGCAAGGTGACGAGTGCGTACACATGCTAAATGTGAAATTTACATTTTTTAGCTATGTAATCCCCTTTCATGCTTTAATTGAGTCACTTTAACATGTTGTAGTCATCGTACTTAGTCTAATTTCACATGCCTATCTGTTTTATCTCTTATTTGCAAATTGTCCTACATGTTTAGTTGAATTACTTGCTTTCTTTATTTCTGTATTCATTATTTAACTGTTGAATCCTTATTTGAAATGGCTATTCTTAGAATATCTTTTCGTTGAATTTGGTATTGAGTTGCAAAAGCCGTAGTTCCTATGAGGCAAAGTGTAAGTTGTGAAATATTATTTTATTGAGTTACTCTTCGATTGTTATTTTTGAGACTGTGTATATTGTGGTTGAACCGTGGGCTCTTTGTTGTGAAATCTATTATTGTTTGGCTTTTCTGGCAAGTTGTGATATTGGTCACTTGAGGTTTGCATGAGGTTTCAGTCGTGCTGTTGTTACTATTGATACGCATGTTGTGGTATAAGGTCTGGGTGTTAAAACGCATGCGGTGAGATAAGGTGGGCTTGATACGCGTGGCTAGTAGGGGAGCTACTAGAAGCCATGCGGTGTGATAAGGTGGGCTAAAACGCGGGGTGTTATTTCGGGAATATAATTTTTAAAACTAAATGTAAAGGCTCCCGCGGCGATATAAGGAAAGACTATGAGCTACTTTTATAATTTGGGACTACGAGGCGGTACCTTAGTAATGGCCCTTGTTGATCTTTCTTTATTTGCTGTATTTGCCTTGGTTGTTTGTTTCCTTAAGTTTAAATCCTTGTTTCCTTCCGTGTTGTATTAGCTGTCTTAATTCTATGTCATTAACTTCCCGTAAATTCCTTATTTGTTTCATTTTCTTTGTCATTATCATTATATCGTCATATCTTTCAACTTGTTTCTTATTATCTCCAGTAGGGCCTTGATCTGACCTCGTCACTACTCTACCGAGGTTAGACTTGGCACTTATTGGGCACCGTTGTGGTGTACACGTACTATGCTTCTGTACATATTTTGTATAGATCCAGGTACATCTTATCAGTCTCGCACTAATGCTATGAGTTGCATTTGGAGACTTCAAGGTACACCTGTCCGCGTCCACAGGCCTTGGAGTCCCCTTCTATCCTATTCTTCCTTCTTTCATTTCATTTTTATAGACAGTGATGTATAGGATTGTTCAGCACTGTACTTAAAGCTTGTGACTTATATCTCACCAGGTTTTGGGAGGTGTATGTATTGAGTTTACAGATTTTATTTATGAAATTGTTGGAGTTTTGAAATTTTAAGCTTTTAATTAATGTTTCCGCATGTTGATAGGCTTACCTAGTCTTAGAGACTAGGTGTCGTCATGACATCCTACAGAGTGAATTTGGGATCGTGACACCGCAGAACCAAACCAACTACCCCGGCAAGTCACATAACAACAATTGAGCATAGAATAAGCAGTAAATGGGGAAACGGAGCTACAACACTCAAAACGACTGGTCAGGTCATTACGAAAACAAGAATTGTTTCACCAATAACTCTTTACAACATGAGATAAACAAGAAGAATCACATATCGAGGTACCGCCTCATATACAACAAGAATCACCACCGAGGTACCGCCTCGCATTCACATTTCTCAATTTCAATCACAATTTTTTCTTATATCACCGTGGGAGCCTTACATTTAGTTTTAAAAATCATTTTTCTCGAAATAGATACCCGCGTTTTAGTTCACCTTATCACACCGCATGGCTTCAAGTAGTTTTCACAGTGACATACATAAAGGAGGCTAATGGAGGTTGTGGTGCTGAGTTAAAAGTGGTGGAAGTGATTGAAGCAGTTGGGTTAGGGATGCTTATCGGACAGATAAATACGCTTAATTGTTCAACATATTGGTTATCGACTTTTAACTACTAATATGTTAGCCAACCAATAAGATATCAGTTTGTTCGATACCAGAATAGTAACTATCAAGTGGTTATCGGGAAATTAGAATCACATATAGTCCAACTTCCATCGACGAAATCAAATGTAACGTTCTGACCGATCATTTTATGCATTGTAGCCTCGTTTCCCTATTTATTGCCTTTTATAAGTTGATTTGTGGCTATGTGACTTGCCGTGATAGTTGTATTGATTTCATAAAAGTTTTGGAGTGAATTGGGACACTTAGTCCCAAGGTTGGAAGTTTAAGTTGAAAGATTTGATCGGAGTTTGAATTTTATGTAGATGACTTTGGAATGGAGTTTTGATGGTTCCAATAGCTTCGTATAATGATTTTGGACTTAGGTGTATGTCTAGAATGTTGTTTGAAGGTCCGTAGGTTGATTTGATACTTTTTGGCGAAAGTTAGAAAGTTTGGCAGGTTGAGAGGTTTGACCAAGAGTTGACTTTGTTCATATCGGATTTAGATTTTTGTTTCGGAAGTAGAAATAGGTCTATTGTTTCATTTGGGACTACCTTGCAAAATTTGAGATTATTTGAAGTTGATTTGATATGGTTCGGCATGAGTTTTAGAAGTTTGAAGTTCATTAGGTTTGAATTGGGTTAAGGTTCGTTGTTTTGATGTTGTTTGATGTAATTTGAGGCTTCAAGTAGGTTTTTATTGTGTTTTGAGACTCGTTGGTATGTTTGGATGGTTCCCGAGGGCCTCGAGTGTGATTCGGATGGTTGGCGGAACAAGTTTGTACTTTGAGAGATGACTGAAATTTCTAGTAGTTGATGCATTCGCAGCTGTGATGGTTTTGCTGCAGGTGCAAGGCCTCAGAAGCGGCAGCTTGAAAGTAGAAGCGGAGGGAGGCTGAACTAAGCTGGGTTCGCATACATGGGAGCATTCCGCAGATGAATATGCACAGATGCGCGTGAAGATCCGTAAATGCAGATTTGGCTGGAAGCAGGGAGATCGAAGATGCGTGCATGTTTCCACTGAAACGGAGGCGCTTCTGCAATGAAGGAACTGCAGAAGCGGAATGTGACTGGAGGATCAGGGACCGCAGGTGCGGAAGATTTGCCGCAGGAGAGGGTGCATAGATATGGGAACCTGACCGCAGAAGCGGTAGGTCGAGATTCAAGTTGACTTCGCAGAAGTGTGGCTTGGACCGCAAAAACAGTATCACAAGTGCGAAGGCCCGCAGATGCGGGATCGCTAGGCAAAATTTATAATTGAGGGTTTCATTGTTTTTCTCATTTTGAGAGTTTTGAAACTCGGCTAATGGCGATTTTTGGAGTACTTTTCACCAAAATTGAAGAGGTAAGTAAAGATTATTCAATTTTGATGAAAGATATTGATTCCACTGATTATTACACCTAGTTTATGTGAATTTGAGATGAAATTTGGCGATTTTAGGTTATGATATTGGAAAGTGAGATTTGGTGATTTGGGAGTCTATTTGTAGATGGAATTGGATGAAATTAGTATGGTTGGACTCGTGATTGAATGAGTGTTTGGAATTTATGAATTTTGTGGAGTTCCAGGGTGCAAGCTAGGGGTTGATTTTTGGGGTTGACTTTGCATATTTGATTAAAGACCTTAGCTTTATTATTTGAAATTATTTTCCATGGCTTGTATTGATTATATTAAGTTTCTTTGACTAGATTCGAGTCGCCCGGAGACTGATTCGCACAACATGGACTTTTAGAGTATTGATTTGCGCGTTTTGAGGTAGGTTACATTTCTAAACTAGTATTTGAGGGTAATTATCCCTAGGAACTATGTTATTTGTGCGTTGGGGTGACACACATGCTAGGTGACGACCGTTTGGCATAAACAGGATAGGAACAGAGCAAGAGACTCCAAGAAAGCAAACAAAATCATAGAAACGAAAGTTTCCCTACAAAAGGGCTGGCTTCAACAACCCATAAGGGACGGCTTGCCAAGCTACACTAATAGTTAATTTTCTTATAATCGCAAAAGTTTTCCTACAAAGGGGCTGGCTTCAACAACTCATAAGGGACGGCTTGCGAAGCTACAGAACTCAGAAAACCTTTGTACTATAACCAACTTTAGCTGTTATAACTCGAAAAACTTTTGTACTACAATAAGTTAATTGTAGTCTTACTCTATTTTCATACATGGACCGGCCTTTCCATCCATTCGAAAGAAAGAACAAGAGAAAATTTAAAAAGAACTCATATGTAATACATCACAAAGGTTTACAAAGGTTACAAGATGATCCTACAACTATTACATGGCCTCCTTTATATAGGACTAGGAGGTTATTACAAGACAATTTAAGCCTATCTTACATGGCAAACCTATCTACAAGTGGGTCCCTTTTTACATGTGAAGGATCTCATGCAGAGCAACTAAAAAAGCTCCTGAGAACATGTGAAAGAGGTGAAATATACATGGTATAGCATGTGAAAATATGTGGGAGCATGTGAAAATATGTGAAAGTCGGAACTGCATGTGACGAAGCATGTGGAGGCATGTGGAATCATGTGAGAGTGGGGCCCGGATAGTATGGAAAGATGTGAAAATTTATTTTGGCATGAGTAGATGTTTTTTTAGGGTTTTTTGGTAGGTAATGTGTGATTATGGTGGGATTAGCAGGGATTTTGATAATTATCTTCCATTGATTCTCTGGGTTTGTCTTCTTGACATCTTCTCAAAGATCTTGTGTAGTAACGCCTGGAACTTGACGGTCTTTCTCCGATGTGTTCCTTCTCTTTTGGATTGAGAGATGTAATCCGCAACCTTAATCTGGAGATGTCTTGAGTGATCTTTTCTCGGATAACTTCGTACGGGGTTTGATATTCCTTTGCTTCTTCTCAGACTCTTTCCCAGTGAGGATGAGTGCTGGTATAATTCCAGTTTGCCTAGTCTTTTGACCATATATCTCTTAGGATGCACCTATTTTGCTGGAAAATAATCATTTGTGCTTCACTATATACTTCTTCCATGGATAAAATGGACACAGGGAATTTCCACCAGAATGATACTTCTGCTTGCGCCTGGACTTTTCCATTAATAATCTTCACTGGCTTATGGAACATGAATACTTTTGCTTTGTAGGAATCATTGAAGCATTTTATCCAATATCTTCAAGGCTTGAACCATAATAGAAATATTTTAAGAGCATATTCAATGTTGTCAAAATACGAAGACGTTGCATTTGAATTCCATGAAAATATAATACTGATGGCATAGGTACCAGAAAAACCATAATAATTCTTGTGAAAAATACTAGGCTTGTGCTATGAATATGTGGCAGAATGGATATTCTGGATTGACCCCTTAAGGCTTGAGAATGGATCCTCCATGTTGCCGGAAAACCTGGAGCTCATAATAAGTCCTTCTTTCCATTATAATTGATGGATCAAAAGGATCTATGAGATTGAACAACTCTAGTGGATGATCCATTGGCTTCAATGAACTCATTCGTGATATATTTGAAAACATGAAGATGTGGCTGATTAGCTTTTGTTTTGACTTCATCTTTGCTGGGAAAAATCTCTTTGAGAATTCCGGGCGAGATAAAAAATCTACGAGAATATTATCCTTTCCTTTCAGGTGCTTGACTTGAAACTTGTATGGGGAGAACCATTGGGCCCATATGAGAATCTGAGGATTGGGAATAATTTTTGCATTTATCTGCATCATTTTTGGGAAGGCCTTCATATCCATTTTTATCCTAAATTCTGTATGAATCAGGAAAAGATTGAACTTCTTGATTCCATTCTTCACTGCAAGAATTTCCTTGAAAGTGGAGTGATAGTGTTGTTCGGCATCTTTGAACTTTCCGCTAGCATAGCTGCATATCTTCCTCTGGCCATCTTTTTCTTCAAATAGAAGAGCACTCCAGTATTCATTGCTGGCATCAGTTTGCAGTATCTTCTTACCGTCTGAAGGGATCTAGAGAGACTTGACTTCTTTAGATATCTCCTTTATTTCCTTGACTGCTTCACCTTGTTCCTTTCCCCATGACGGAGCATTTTTCTAGAGCATCTTCGTGAGCGGAGAAATGTACGTAGAGATATTTGGGATGAAATCTCTTACATAATTTACTACACCCAAGAACTGTTGGATCTGCTTCTGAGTCCGGTATCAGAAAATTTGAGTAGTTCCTGACATATATGAGTCCTGGACTATATGCAACTTGGACAAAATGCATTCCGAGAAAATCAATCTCCTTTTGAGCAAGAACCATCTTTTTTGCTGAAAGCATGATCCCGTACTGTGTTACCAATGCCTTAAATTGATGAAGCAATTCGACATGTTCCTCTAGTGTGTCACTAAATAACAGGATGTCATCAGTGTAAACTAAAGAGGTATGGAGGATGGGTTGGAATATTTTTATCATGGCTTTTTGGAACAAGGAGGGTGCAGTTTTTAATCCAAAGGGCATGACTTTCCATTGGAAGTGATGATCGGGGATGCAAAATCCCGTTTTGACTATTTCTACGAGGTGGATTCCCAATTGCCAAAATCTAGATTTAAGATCAAACTTGGAAAAATATTTGGCCTTGGCTAAGTGGGAGAAAAGAGTGAGTTTATTTGGGATAGGGAATTTATCATCTTGGAGGAAGTGGTTAAGCGGTTGGTAGTTAATAACTAACCTGAGTTTTCCTCTTGTTTGCTCAGCTCTTTTGTTGACATAAAATGCTTCGCATGCCCATTGTGAATCCGATGGCTCTATTAGATCAAATTCCAAGAGTTCTTCGCGTTCTTTCTTTGCAAGCTAAAGATGATCTGGATTCATGCCTAAATGACTGGCTTTTGTTGGATTGATGTTTTCATTCTTCTTGAAAGGGAGCTTGATAAAAAACTCTTCGTTCTTCCATAACAGGCTTTTCCCTTTCTTTATAAAATGCTTGTGAGATTCAGCACATGAATGCTCTATGAGATTTTATTCAATCTCCTTGATTTGTTCGTTACTGGTGATTTGGAATAGCCTTGGAATTTCAGAATAAGGTTTGAACTGCTTCTAAAGGTTATCCCGTTAGCCCTGATCTGGAGTTGATCTTTTAGTTGTTAGAAAATGTCGAATCCAACAATAAGATCTTTTCTTGGTACATCAGAGCCGATCAACTTGGTTCTATACTTTAATCCTAGAAAGAACTCAATTGTGACCAGGTGCTTCGTGATAACAGTAGTAGTCAAGATTCCATTTGATGCAGTGTTGAAATCCTTAAATGAGGCACCCATTGATCTTTAGGGAGAACAACAAGGTTCATGAGTGAACAAGCAGCTCCAGTGTCAATGAAATCGATGACCCGAGTTGGTTTGTCCTATTTGGATGAATAAACCTTGAGTTCCACTTGAGGGATGACTACAAGAGCGTTGATCTCCTCTCGGGCTCTGGCCACCAGTTCTGAAATTTGGTAGTGGTCACCACCATGATGTTCGTGTATATCAAGAGAGAATAAGGTTTCTTTAGTGGGTTCATTGTCCATAGAGAATATGGACTCGAGGTCCTCTTCCTCTCCGAGATGTATGCTAGTGTAATCTTCAATCTCTTCGAGGAGTTTGATAGATTTCCTCGACTTGGGGATAATTTCTTGCAAAATGTCCAATCTTGTGGCAAATAAAGCATCTGTTCTTTTTATGAAAATTTCCTGGCCTCCTTTGTCTGAAATATTTTGTGCGCCTCCTGGACCTTGATTTCCCATCTGGAATTCTTGGCCATCTGAACTTCCTGTATCCTCTCCATTGCCTGGACGTGTGGCAGGAACATCCTGATCCAGTGATTAGATCATATTTGCAGCATGCTTTCTCAAGCGCTGAATTGTGTTGGATAATTTATTTTAGGGCAGAGCGCTTCGTACAAATGTCATCCAATGTGACGAAAATAGCTTGCCTGATGTAGCCGACTTGTGGGATTGTTATGGACTAAAAATTTTCTTCAATGATGGTCATGGTTCAGCTTGCCAATAACTTTGGAAGGGAAGAGACAAAGGCTTGCTTCAGGTTGATGTCTCCACCGATCTCAAAATAAATCTTTGCCATTTTTTGAAAATGCTTGTCAATGTCATTTTTGTCGAATGACACACACTTCATCTCGAAGAGTTATCTTTGCATCTTTTCTTGTCTTTGGCCAGTATCTCCACAAAAAATTTCATGTAGGATTTTGATGTTGAAGGCAAAGTCCTGGGAAGTAAGAAAAATATTTTTGTCTTGAATCCCAAGTGAGTTCCACCAATCTCTGAGGATTCCTGAGAACCGTGAAGTGAGTTTTGACAAGATGATATACTTTTCTCGTTCCACCAAATTTTTGGTCACCATCCAAGTATAGAAGTCTTGGATCCTTTGAGGCCATTTTGAAACCTTGACGTCATTTGTTCATCGGTCATGCCTTCTAGATCCTCATCTATTTCAGATATTTCTCGGTCTCTTGGCTGGTTTACAAATATTGGGGGATCATCTTCTTCGGAAGAGTTTGTTGTGGATTCATTGCTTGATTGAGAGCTATCTTCCATTGTATCATCATCTGTTGAATTAAGAGATTTCGACCATGTGGTATCTTCTTTTGACATGTTTCTTGGTTGGGAGACATATAGGTCTAGAGCCTTTTGATCAGAAATCATCAAATTTTCGGGGTTGGACCCTTTTGAACTTTCTCCCTGATCTCGCCTTTTCTTGGTTTGTTTCTAGGTTGCAAGAGCATCTTTCCTTTCCCAAACTATTTTTGCAATATCAAAATCATATTCTTCTTTTACGAGTTGGGTGAAAGAAACAGGATTTTGTGAGGTAGTAGGAAAAGTAGAAAAGGTGTAGTCCAATTTCGGTGAGGAATATGCTTGTGGTGACATAGGGAAGAAGGTAGGTTTTGAAGGGAAAATTGGGGTGTTTTGTGACTCAAAGTGGTCATTTCTCAAATTTTAAATTTGTTCTCTGATGGAAATTGTCTCTTTTTGTTGTTGTTGGAAGAACTGGAAAAGTGAAGTTCCTAGCGGACAAATCTTATATTGTAGATTTGCCAACCTTAGTTCCAAGGCTTTGATTAGTCCTGCATGGTGAGATGATGTCTGCTCCACCTTTTTCTCAATTGTTTCTACTTTGCTCATCATTTTGTTTTGTGTATGGGCCACGTTCTTTATGGTGTTGCCAATGTTGTTCAGTACTTTGTTTTGGCAGATGGAGTTTTCTGATTGCCAGTTCATTGTTGCTTCGATATCATTCGTTGGGGGTTTTCTCCAGTACGTAGCACTATGTTTTTCTTGGGGATTTTTGGAGCATGTCTTATACCCTCTTTTTCAAAAGGTTGAAATGAAGAAAATCTTGGGTATGACTGGAGCTTGAAGGACTCAGCATGAATATTTGTGATTGTGTGGGCTTTGGAGTTTTTTGAGTTGGTGAAGTCTTAGGTTTAGGTGGCTTTTTGGATTCTGGGTTATGAGCTAAGCGTGGTCTAGATTTGTGTGTGGTTTCACCATCTTCCCAACTTGGAGTGAATTTTTCTGGTATTTGGCCATTCTTGGGGTTTGTAACTGACAAGAAATTCATATTTACCTGAACGACTTAATGAGCAAATTGAAGGATCTTTATTTTCATATTTGGCTCAAAATTGCTTTTCAGTAGTTTCCCCCTTTTCCTTAGATTTTCATTTGGTCTCGTTGAGGCTAAATATTTCCCAATGATGCAAGTGGTGTTCATCATATTCTCCGATTGTATCTTCCAAACAGTCTTGGCAGTGGCAATCAAGATCCCAATGGTAGTTTCCCGTAATAGGGCATTTGAACCACCAAACTCTTCTGCCCTCTTTGTCGAAATGCTTACACCAATCATGTTCTTCCATGATAGTTTGTATTCCAGAAGGGTTCACTTTCAAGGTAAGGGTTTGTGTCTTTAGGTTGGATCATTTGGCAAAAAAAGATGGTTTTATTGGGTTTTTTGAGATGGGAATGGTCAAAGCTTATGGAAACTGTTTTGTCATTTCTTTTGCTAAAAGTTGGTTCATTAGATTGCAGAGATTCCTCTGGTTCCCTTAATTTTTCATAATTTGTGATCCAGGTTTCAAGAAGGATTTTGACGAGCTCATCTCTGGGAATTTGTCTTGATATTTGGGTGCACAGGGAGTTTCCTTTGGTAGCATCAATATTCAAAAGCAAAATATTTTTTCTTCCAGGAAGGTAAAGATCCATGGCATGAGTTTGGACCTGCCACGCCATTTGGTGATGAAGAGTGGCTTGGATAGCATCTTTGGCTTGTGGAGCTCCCTAGATTTGAACTTGGATTTTTAATGCTTCAGTTAGGTATAGGTCATGAAGGGACATGTTGAAATTTGGAAAGATAGTTATGAAGACAGTCCCAGCATTCAAGGTAACTTCTGCAGTACCCAAATTGGCATGTTGGTACTCATAGTATCTTGTATCTAGAAGAGAAAGTCGAGTAACAATAGGTTGACCTTTTCTTCCGTGATATGTTAAAGCGATTCGAATAACACCAAAATGGATATGGGTAACGCCATGATTTCTCCATTGTCTGGAAAAATCATCTGGGATTTAAAGGGTGATAAATTATTCCTTTCGATTAGCAAGAATAGGATGCTGGTCAAGTTTTGAGGCAGCAACATATTCTTTGACTCCTTTTGGTCTTTATTGAACTAAGGAACGAATTTGGGACCATGGTGCAAATGCTTTTTTGGCAAAGGCTGAGTAAGGGTTTATAAGGGGTAATTCGGTAGAGGTTACTTTCTATTCGTCGGGTAGGATATCTACTTCATAGAGGTAATCATATTTTTCTGACAAGGTTTTATATAGGGTAGGGGACATATTCATCTTTGCAATGGAAGAGGATGATGGAAATAACTCAGACATATTTAGTAGGTTCAATAGTGTAGGCTCACGTATCAGACATTCTGACTCTTCTCTAGTGATTCAAGGCCCGTGATATGGGTATGGTCAGATAGGACACATGAAGAGGTTCTGCCCCAATGGGCAATAGGGATCGAAGGCCCAGCCAACAACTTTCGTGGCTACTACTTCAGCTGTACCACCTATACCTCAGGGAAATGGGACCCATGGTGGTCGTAATGCAGGAAAGACACATCAGACAATTGCTACTCCTATGGGGACTCAACCCCGCTTCTATGCTATGCCTACTCTCCCTTCTGCAGAGGCTTCAAATGCCGTTGTCATAGGTATACTCATTGTTTGCACACTTGATGCTTATGCTCTTATGGATTCTGGATCCACGTTTTTCTATGTTACCCTATACTTTGATTTGGATTTCGAGATAGAGCCAGAACAATTACTTGAACCATTTTATGTGTCTACTCTGGTTGGATATTCGGTTATTGCTTCTCGTGTCTATAGGAGTGTGTAATGATAGTTCAGGATCTATAGACTATAACAGATCTTATTAAGTTAGAAATGGTTGACTTTGATGTAATCATGGGGATGGATGGGCTATTCAAGTGTTATGCCACCCTTGATTGTCGTGCTAAATTTGTCAAGTTTGAATTCCCCAACGAGTTGGTTCGTGAATGGAAGGGCAATATAGTTGAACCTCGAGGTAAGTTTATTTCTTATCTTAAGGTGAAAAGGATGATTACCAAGGGATGCCTCTACCACTTAGTCAGAGTCACAGACATGGGTGCTGAGATACCAACTCTTCAATTTGTACTAGTTGTGTGTGAGTTTCCATATGTCTTTCCCGATGAACTTTCGGGTATTTCGCCAGATAGGATTATTAATTTTGGGATAGATGTGATGCCAGATACACAACCAATATCTTTTCCGCCATACCGGATGGCCCTACCAGAGTTAAAAGAATTGAAGGAGCAATTGAAGGACTTGCTCGGCGAAGGATTCATTAGGCCGACTATCTCGCCGTGGGGTGCACTAGTTTTATTTGTGAAATAGAAAGATGGATTCTTTGAGAATATGTATTGGCTATCAGCAACTTAACAAGGTGAGTATCAAGAATAAGTGTCCAATGCCTCGGATAGATGACTTGCTTGACTAGTTACAAGGGGCAAAATATTTCTCAAAGATTGAATTAAGTTCAGGGTACCATCAGTTGAAGATCCGAGAAAAAGATATTCCTAAAATAGCTTTTCGTACACGATACAGGTATTATGAATTTTTGGTAATGTCATTTAGGTTGACCAATGCACTTGCAACTTTCATGGATCTGATGAATTGAGTTTTCAAACCATTTCTAGACACATTCATAATAGTGTTTACTGATAACATTTTAGTCTACTCACAAAGTCGAGAGGAGCATGCCAATTATTTGAGGATGATATTGCAAGCGCTATTGGAGCATGAGTTGTATGCAAAATTTTCTAAGTGCGAGTTTTGGCTTGAATCCGTGGCATTCTTGGGTCATGTGGTATCAAGTGAGAGTATCAAGGTTGATCCAAAAAAGATTGACACGGTTAAATATTGGCCTAGACCAATAACACCGACAAAGATTCGAAGCTTTTTAGGATTAGCCGGCTACTATCGAAGGTTTGTTGAAGGTTTTATCTACTCTTGCATCTCCTTTGACCAAACTAACAACAGAAAGCTGCCAAATTTCAATGGTCTGATGCTTGTGAAAGGAGTTTCCAATAATTAAAAATGAGACTAACTACAACACCAATGTTGACCTTACCTACGGCTTAGAGGGCTTTACGGTGTATTGTGATGCTTCAAAAGTTGGGTTGGGGTGTGTGTTGATGCAACAAGGTAAAGAGGTTTCCTATGCTTCGAGGCAATTCTAAAACCATGAAAAGAACTATACCATTCATGACTTAGCACTCCCCGCGTTGGTGTTTGCATTAAAGATAAGGCGCCACTATCTGTACGGTGTCTATTGTAAGGTGTATACCGATCACAAGAGTTTGCAGTGTATTTTCAAGCAACAGGAACTGAACTTGAGGCAAAAAAGATAGCTTGAACTTCTCAAGAACTTTGATGTCGATATTTTGCACCATCTGGGGAAGGCCAATGTGGTGGAGAATGCTCTTAGTATAAAGTCAACAAGTAACTTGACTTGTTTGGTGGTGCGTGAATGATACGCTCAAATTACACCTTAATAAACAGTGTAAGCGGTCGGTGTCAAATATAATAACCCAACAAGGTTGGGGTCGAATCCCACAGGGAATAGGTGTGAAACGTTTACTTGATTAGTGTAGTACTCAACTACAGTCGTAATTCTATCAGGTAATAGTAACAGAAGTATGAATTGAATTGAAGTTTAAATAAAGACTAATTGCAGTATTATGAATATGAATAATATGATTAAAGAAACCAAGGTTGTGTCCCCCTTTATGAAGTATAATGCTATCGATGTCAATATGATATATTTCCAACGGAAGAATCTTTTGATATGCAATTGATGTCTAATTGACTACCCAATCCAATAGTTGGGTAATATTTCCTCTTTATGATTTTCCCAAATACAAAAGAGTTGTGATTAAGAACAATCAATTTATGCCAAATTAAAACCCACTTATTCCTAAGCGATTTTATTAAATAAGGTTTAAAGCCTTGAGTCTTTGTTATTTACTTCTAGCAAATTCTACCCCGCTTTCCCAAGCAAAGATGGAATTCAATGGTGTTTGTTAATGTTTGCAACCACCAACAATTGTTTAAAGAATGAGAAGTAAACAAATATCAATCAACCGTTGAAACTATATTCAATATCAAACACCCAATAACATCATACCCATTTAGGGTTCACAACCTTAGTGTTTAGAATTAGCTACTTATGCTAAAAACTGAAATTGAAAGAATAATAATTGGCATAACGCTTAAAGAATAGAAGATAATTGATCCAAAAAGCTTCCAAGAGATAAAATAATTCAAGCCTTGTACTTTCTGATCTAAATTCTGACAAGATAGCTCCCATAAAACCCTATTAGACCTATTTATAGAGGCCCAAAAATCGAGGCGAAATTCGGACTGATTTGTCCCCGAAGTCAACAATGCGACCGCATTTCTGTCTCATAACAGAAATGTGGTCCGCAGTTCTTACACGTCTGTCGCAGATTCATCCCTAGGTTTTGCCTTCCTCGCATTCCTGTCTCGCGGTCTGCATTGAAGAAATGCGGCCGCATTTTGCATCGCAATTCCAACAAATAGTAAACTTCATACTTGATCTGCGGTTGATTCTGCGGTTCGCATACCAATTATGCGATCACAGATGCGATCGCATTCCTTACCCTGAACTTCACCCTAAACTCTGCTTGTGTCTGCGATCTCCATGTGCATATCTGTGGCCCGCATCTTAGTTATGCGGTCACATATGCGACCGCATTCTTGACATGAAAGTTTGTCCAGAAGTCTGTCTTGGTTTGCGATTTTGACGTGAAGTATGCGGCTCGCATATGATGTTTGCGACCGCAAATTCACCTCTGCGATGCTGTCTTTAGTTGGCTTTTTTGAGCTCTTTCTCATGCTCTAAGGTCTTTCTCATGCTCTTGCACGTAAAACAAGTTAAAATCTAAGCAAGTAGTATCAAAATGTGCCGAAATTCTCCGGCACATCAGTGAACAACCTATAATGAGAGAGATCCATAGCTTGGAGAACTTGGGTGTACGAATTGTCGATGATGATAGTGTGGAAGTGAACATACAAAATGGGGCCCAGTCATCCTTGATCGAAAGAGTAAAGTCCCATAAATATGAAGATTCGCATTTAGTGGATGAAAGAATGAGTCGGCTGATAGAAAGTCACAGTATTTTCACAGTGGATGCATTCAATTTTACTCTGAGGTATCAAAGTTAATTATCTGTTCCCAATGTGAATGATCTTAGAAGAGCAATCATGATTGAATCAAACAATTCGAGGTACTCCGTACATCTGGGTCTGCAAAGATGTATCAAGATTTGAAAGATTTGGTAGAATAATATGAAGAGAGATATAGCCAAGTTCGTTTCCATGTGCATAAATTGCCAACAAGTAAAGGCTGAACACCAAAGACCCGGTTGGTTAGCCCAGAATATTAAAATTCCACAGTGAAAATGGGAGATGATCAATATGGACTTTGTTTTTGGATTGCCCCGATATTTTTGCAAGTATGACTCCATTTGGGTAATTGTGGACCGATTAACAAAGTCAGCACACTCCCTTCTAGTCAAGACAACTGACCCGAGAGTTGTATGCACAGCTTTACATCAGGGAAATTGTCATACTGCACGGTACTCCTATTTCTATCATTTCATATAGAGGTGCTCAATTCATGGCGAACTTTTGGCAGTCATTTCAGAGGGGTTTGGATACACAAGTAAACATTAGCACGACTTTCTACCCTCAGATAGATGGACAGGTAAAAAGGACCATTCAAACACTTGCGGATATGCTACGAGCATGTGTGATTGACTTCAAGGTAAATTGGGATGATCATTTACCGCTCATTGAGTTTGCATATAATAATAGCTACCAAGCAAGCATAAAAATGGCACCGTTTGAAGCTTTTGTATGGGCGACGATGTAGGTCTCCTATTGGTTGGTTCAAAGTTGGTGAAGCCCAATTATTAGGTCTTGACATGGTGCACCAAGCCATGCAAAACGTGAAGGTGATTGAAGAGAGATTCAAAATGGCTCAAAGTCGCCAGAAGTCTAATTCGGATATTCAACACTGGGAGTTGACCTTTAAAGAAGGTGACTTTGTTTTCTTAAAAGTGTCACCAATGAAAGGTGTGATGCGTTTTGGAAAGAAAGGAAAATTGAACCCAAGGTTCATTGGGCCTTACAAAATTTTGAAGAAAAATAGGAGAGGTAGCCTATGAATTGGAACTACCACAAGAGTTATCTTTTGTGCACCCAGTCTTCCACGTGTCGATGTTACGAGAGTGTTTGAGGGACCTCTCGCATGTCATTTCCCACAAACCACTGAGGTAAATGAGGGACTAACATATCAGGAGCTTCTTGTCTCTATACTTGATAGACAAGTCCAGAAGTTGAGGACAAAAGAGATAGCATCAGTTAAGGTGCTATGAAGGAGTCAAGATGTTGAAGAAGCAACATAGGAAGCAGAGGAAGACATGAAGAAAATATATCTTTATTTGTTTCAAGAAAATGAAGCTTAGGCTTGAATATTGCACTAATATGCCATATATTTCCTTTTAAGACTTACATTGTAATAACTTCTTTTAGTGATGTGTATTAAACTTTTGTGGTATATAGAGGTATATTTTGTTGAGTCCAAGCCGTGTGGGGCCGCTTTGTTTTACACATATCGGATTTTTGTGGTTGGATGGAAGGTAGAAATCTTGGAATAGTCCTATTTACAAAGGAATCTTTACCGAATATTTTTGAGAAGTTGGAGAGTTAGTCAAAAAGGATTACTAATAAAAGGCCATCAGGTGTCGAGGTCTAGGAGGATTATTGTTGGATATTTGAACTTGATTATGGCTTCGGCTTGACATCCAAGGAAGAATATTTCTAAGTGGAGAAAATTGTAAAGCCCCCAAAATTTTCTAATACGATTGATCCTAATTCAAGCTTAAGAGAATAATTAGTGAGTCTATGAAGTACATATCGGCCCATGCGAGTTTAGCAGGGTTATTGGGATACTATAAGGTCATAACGGTGGAAGGTCCCTAGGTTGAGTGGCTAAATGCATGACTTGGAGGGTTAGCGAATAAAGGAGGAAGAGAATTTTTGTAGTCAGGCGTAGCTAGTGTTGCACCTTATTTTGCACGATTCAAAACAAGATTCAACTAGTGGTTTCCCTATTGATGATAAAAGAGAGTCACCACCTAATATTTAAAGGTATAATAGGGTACATGTTTTAGTTATTAATTTATTATCCTACTAGCCTGCTAACCACTGAGATTTGGGTAAGGGTTCTTGTTCTTCTAAGGGGAAGGTGTTAGGCACCCCCTAAAATCTACCTGAAGTAGCTCCATAGGACTTAGACTAAGTTAGGGAATTAGATATCTATATTCTACTAAGTTAGTGCTTAAAAGTTTGTGTCTTACCCTATGTCTTGTTTAAAGTATATCATTTGAAAGAAAATAGTATATGTACTTTG
Organism: Nicotiana obtusifolia; assembly: GCA_002018475.1. Taxonomy (NCBI): domain Eukaryota; kingdom Viridiplantae; phylum Streptophyta; class Magnoliopsida; order Solanales; family Solanaceae; genus Nicotiana; species Nicotiana obtusifolia. The sequence goes on along the minus strand of MCJB01052253.1, from coordinate 114,547 downwards.
AAAAGAGGATATAGGTTTAATTTGTAAAAGCCCTTTAAAATGTTTACATCTACATGATTGAAGAGATTTGAAAATGTCTTTATAACGTTTATACCTACAAGATTTGAAAAGACATAAGATGTAGCTATGTTTGAATACTTTATCTTTTGAAATAGCATGGTTACTTATACAAATCTAGTAGAGTAACAACTATTAGAAATGGGGCCTTGAATATATCTTTAGGAATTTGTTTCAATTTGTAGCAATGTGTTTGAGAAAATTTTTATTGAAGTTTAATAGTCCTTAAAACCAACTGTGTTGATTTTGTTTGTAGAAAAAACTGAATTTGAAATCTCCCTTTCGATTCCGGCTTTAGAAAAAGAATTGCTTGCTTTTCAAATCTATTTTGAACTTCAAAAAATTTCATTAAATGGTTAGCGTGATTAAAAAATAAAATATTGTATAATGAAGGATAAATGGTCAAAGTGCCGAAATTTAATAGTTAATCGCAATGCAACAGTGATTTCTTTCATTACCTATGAATCTTGGCTTGCCTAGGTTCCTAAAAGGTTTAAGGGGATAAAAACATTCAATCAATATTGTTGGTGCCATACACATGTAAAAAAAATAACAGTTTCAGTTCATCAAATAATGATGAAGGAAAGGGAACTGGACTCAGTAGTTTGGGCCTGAAGAAGGTTAGGCCAACGGCTTCCATGACTTCATACTCAAAGGTTGGAACTTGGGCCTGAGTTTTTGAGGACTTAGTAGGCCCAGTTCAGTTACATGTTCAAAAGAAAATAGCAGAAATTAGTGACAAAGCCAACATAATATTTAAATGCAGGTAAGATCAAACGTAAGGCCCAAATGAGACTGTAACAAATGTTTGCAGTTAAGGATGTAAATAAAGTTGTGTTTGATTGAACAAAGCAAGGAAAACTACAGTGAAGCCTTTTTATTCATTAGATATTAACCCTAAATAGATTAGCAAATATCATTTCTTAAGCGCTTAAGGTGAAATTACATTTATAGCCAAGACACCCTTTGGGCCCCTGGCACTTCAAAGTTCACAAGGGTCTCAAGGACCCCGAGCAGTGCATGTGTCAGGGAGAGAATCTCAATTCACAAACTAAATCTCCCTCCTAAATACCCCTAACCACTCACACTTACTCCTCCCTATAGGTTTAAATGCCAATGAGGCATTCGTTGTAAGTTTCAATACAATTGTAACAACAATACACAGATTTAGGCATGTGCATTTCAAATAGAAACTATACAGAATGTTACTATGAACATGTAATAATAGATAACACCAAGGAGATCACAATCCCAACACTAGAGTGTAGCTCACTATTAATGTCACGACCAAAAACTTAGCCTGTCGTGATGGCGCCAAACGTGGTACTAGGCAAGCCGACACCTCAAAACATTTCCAACACTTTTAAATAAGAAAAATAAAATAAATCAGGTTTAAATAGTAAAGCTCTCATAAACTGGATAAAGAGTCAAAACTCAATACGGAAGTTCCCAAAACCAGGGTGTCACTGAGTACATGAGCGTCTATACAACACGAGTCTGAAAATACTGTCTATGAAAAACTAAAACTAAATACATAATGCTGAAAGATAGGGAGGGAGAGTCAAGGTCTAAGAACACCGGGAAGCTACCTCGAAATTAATAATCAAGGTGCTCAGATAATCAACACCCACCTTGTCCGGTAACACCTGGATCTGCACACGAAGTGCAGGGTGTAGCATGAGTACAACCAACTCAGTAAGTAACAAGGCTAACTATTAAACTGAAAGTAGTGACAACCTTCACGGAGACAGTTCAACTACAGAAAATTACAATACAGGAAAAATAGGCATGCGTTCAAGTTCGACATATAAAGCCAAAATAGTTAATTCATGTAAAGTTCAATTGAAACAGGATATGGCATCTCTCAGAAACTACATGACAGTGATATATGCCAGCTGAAGTACACAGTAATGAAATCAAGTGCATATTCTCAGAGTTACAGTCACTCATTCCTCACAGTCTCCCATTGCAGCATTTGCACTCAGTAGGTACCTACGCTCACTGTGGGTGTGCAGACTCCGGAGGGGCTCCTTCAACCCTTGCGCTATAATAAGCCAATCATGGAATTAATCAATAAAACATGCCGCAATGTGCCCGATCCCATATCCTCACAATCAAGGCCTCGGCCTTACTCAATAATCAATCTTTCCAGTCTCTCAGGCTCTCAAAAATCATGATAATCAGCCCAAACAGCTATGATATAATGTATCAATAAGGAATAACACAGACTGAAATATAATATGCAAGTAAAAACTGTGACTGAGTAGAAATTGACAATTTAGCAGATAATTCAACATGTAACACGAACTCTGTGGGTCCCTACCATACCAAAACATAGCCTATGCTATGATTTCCAACATGATTTGTAGTTCAATTTCTATAATACTTGGAGAATATATGGATAACAACAGATTAGTCAACTATACAGTTCCCTGGAATTGACCAAGTCACAATTACTATGGTGCACGCCCACACACTCGTCACCTAGCATGTTCCCCACCTCAACACCAATCACATGACACGTAATTCAGGGTACCATGCAAATCCCTACTCCAACACGCCCTTTCCTCGTGAATCGGCCTCCAAATGCCTCGAATCTAGCCACAAACAGTTCAACACAATCAACACGAGCTAATGGGATCAATCCCATAAGAAAATACTAAGTTATTAATTAAAAGTCAAAAAGTCGACTCAAAAACTGGTCCCCGGGCCCGCGTCTCGGAATCCAATAAAAGTCACAAAATCCGGAGTCCAACCAATTTACCAAAATCCAACACCAAATTGACACCCAAATCTCCAATTTAAACTCTCCAAATCCCTAGCTTCAACTCCCAAAATTACACCTCAAAACCACACAATCTAGGTGGGGAAATTCAATGGGGAAACAAAATTACTGAAAAAATTTAACCACAAGTTACTTACCTCAAGAAACCCCTCGAAAATCCTCTCAAATATCGCCTAATCCCGAGCTTGAAATATCCAAAATGAAGAAAATCTCGAAAACCCTCGAATTTAAACACTACAGTGCTTTCGCACCTGCGGCTCAAATATTCACACCTGTGGATTCGCTTTTGTGATAGAATTTCCGCTTCTGCGGAAGTCATTTAAGTCCATAGGGTCCACACCTGCGATCCAGGTTCAGCACCTGCAGAAGCGCTTCTGTGGCCCATGATCCGCTTCTGCGAAGACAGCCTACGTCCCCCTTCTCTGCATCTGTAGAGCCTTGCTCGCACCTGTGGGCTCGCAGATGGGATGACTTCTCGCACCTGTGTCCTACCCCAGGCCAACCCAGCTCCGCACCTGCGGCATCACATCTGCAGCCAAGACCCTCGTAGGTGCAATCACACCAGAAAGCTCCCAGCTTCAGCAATGCATTAAGTCTCAATTTCAATCTGTTAACCATCCGAAATCAACCCAAGGCCCCGGGGACCTCAACCAAACATACCAACAAGTCCTAAAACACGATACAAACTTAGTCGAGCGCTCAAATTACATCAAACAACATCAAAAACAAGAATCGTACCCCAATTCAAGCCTAATGAAAACTAAGGAATTCCAACTTCTACAAACGATGCTTAAACCTATCAAATCACGTCCGATTGACCTCAAATTTTGCAGACACATCACAAATGACACCACAGACCTAATCCAACCCCCGGAACCCCATTCCGAGCTGCGTAACCACAAAGTCCACTCTCGGTCAAAATTTTAATTTTTGCCATTTCAAGTCGAATTCAACTACGTACCTCCAAATCACAATCCGGACACAGTTCTAAGTCCAAAATCACCCAACGGAGCTAACGGAAGCATCAAAACTCTATTCCAGAGTCGTTTATAGATAAATCAACATCCGGTCGATATTTTCAACTTAAGCTTCCAACCTTGAGACTAAGTGTCTCAATTCATTCTGAAACTTTTAGGGACCTGAACCACCTACCCAGGCAAGTCACATAACAAAGATTAAGCAGGGAATGAATAGTAAATAGGAAAAGGGGGATACAACTCAAAACGACCGGTCGAGTTGTTACATCCTCCCCCTCTTAAACAAACGTTCATCCTCGAACAGGTCTAGAAACGTACCTGGAGTCTCAAATAGGCGTGGATATCTACTCTGTATCTCCCGCTCGGTCTCCCAAGTAGCCTCCTCAACTGGCTGACCTCTCCACTGCACCTTCACTGAAGCTATGTCTTCTGACCTCAACTTTCGAACCTGTCGATCCAAAATGGTCACCAGCTCTACATCATAAGTCAAATCACCATATAACTGAACCGTGCTGAAATCCAAAACATGAGACGGATCGCCGACATACTTCCAGAGCATAAAAACATGGAATACTGGATGCACACTCGACAAAATAGGGGGCAAGGCAAGCTTGTAAGCCACATCTCCAATCCTCTGAAGTACCTCAAACAGCCCAATATACCAAGGGCTCAACTGCCCTTCTTCCCGCGTCTCATAACACCCTTCATGGGTGAAACCTTGAGTAGTACCTTCTCCCCAACCATGAAATCAACATCACGAACCTTCCTATCGGCGTAACTCTTCTATTTAGATTGCGCCGTGTGAAACCGATCCTAAATCAATTTAACCTTTTCCAAAGCATCCTGAACCAAGTCAGTACCCAATAGCCTAGCCTCACCCGGCTCAAACTAACCCACCGGAGATCGACATCATCTCCCATACAAAGCCTCATACGGAACCATCTAAATGCTCGATTGGTAGCTGTTGTTGTAGTCAAACTCCGCGAGCAGCAGAAACTGATCCCAAGAACCCCTAAAATCAATGACACAAGTGCGTAGTATATCATCCAGTATCTGAATAATGCTGGGACTGTCCGTTCGTCTGAGGATGAAACGATGTGCTCAACTCAACTTGGGTCCCCAAATCTCGCTGCACGACTCTCCAAAACTGTGATGTAAACTACGTGCCACGATCTAAAATGATGGACACTGGCACACCGTGAAGGCGAACAATCTCGCGGATGTAAATCTCAGCCAACCGCTCTGAAGAATAAGTAGTCCCAATTGGAATGAAGTGCGCGGACTTGGTCAGCTGATCCACAATCACCCAAAATAGCATCGAACTTCCTCTAAGTCCATGAGAGTCTAACTACAAAATCCATGATGATACGCTCCCATTTCCACTCTGGAATCTCAAGCCTCTAAAGCAATCCACCTGGTCTCTAATGCTTATACTTGACCTACTGACAATTTAGGCACCAAGCTACAAACTCCACTATATCCTTCTTCATTCCCCTCCACCAATAGTGCTGCCTCAAGTCCTGATACATCTTCGCGGCACCCAGATGAATGGAATACCGCGAACTATAGGCCTCCTCAAGAATCAACTCACGTAGCCCATCTACATTGGGCACACAAATCCGACCCAGCATTCTCAACACCTCATCATCCCCGATAGTAACATCCTTGGCATCACTGTGCTGAACCGTGTCCTTCAAGACCAGCAAATGGGGATCATCATACTGGCACTCTCTGATGCGATCATATAAGGAAGACCGAGAAATCACACAAGCTAGAATCCGGCTAGGCTCCAAAACATCTAATCTCATGAATTGGTTGGCCAAGTCCTGATCATCAACTGCAAGCGGTCTCTCGCCAACAGGAATGAATGCAAGGCTACCCATGCTCACTGCCTTCCTACTCAAGGCATCTGCCACCACATTGACCTTCCGGATGATACAGAATAGTGATATCATAGTCCTTTAGCAGCTCCAACCATCTCCGCAGCCTCAAATTTAGATCCTTTTGTTTGAACAAGTGCTGGAGACTCCAATGACCTGTAACTACCTTGCAAGACACACCCGTAGAGATAATGCCTCCAAATCTTCAATGCATGAACGATGGCATCCAACTCCAAAGCATGAACAAGGTAGTTCTTCTCATGAGGCTTCAACTGATGCGAAGCATAAACAATCACTCTTCTCTCCTGCATCAAGACACGCCCAATACCGATCCAAGAAGCATCAGAATACACTGTATAAGAGCCGGAAGATGAAGGCAAAACTAGAACTGGAGCTGTGATCAAGGTAGTCTTGAGCTTCTGAAAAGCTCTCTTCACACTCATCTGACCACCTGAAAGTACCACCCTTCTGGGTCAATTTGGTCAAAGGCGATGCAATAGATGAGAAACCCTCCACGAAGTGACAATAATAACCGGCCAAGCCGAGAAAGCTCCAAATCTCAGTAGCTGAGGACGGCCTGGGCCAACTCTGAACCGCCTCTATCTTCTTTGGATCTACCTGAATCCCCTCACTGGACACCACGTGCCCCAAGAACTTCACCGAACTAAGCCAAAACTCACACTTGGAGAACTTGGCATAAAGCTTCTCCTCGCTCAACCGTTGCAACACAATCCTCAAATGATGGGCATATTCCTCTTAGCTATAAGAGTACACTAGGATATCATCAATGAATACTATGACAAATGAGTCGAGATAAGGCTGAAATACACTTTTCATCAAGTGCATGAATGCTGCTGGGGCATTGGTCAGCCCAAAAGACATCGCAAGGAACTCATAATGACCATAACGGGTCCTGAATGCTGTCTTTACAATACTTTAGTCCCGAATCTTCAACTGGTGATACCCAGACCTCAAATCAATCTTAGAGAACACCCTCGCTCCCTGAAGCTGATCAAATAGATCATCAATACGCGGCAAAGGATACTTGTTCTTGATTGTAACTTTGTTTCAACTGCCTATAGTCGATGCCTATCCGCATAATACCATCCTTCTTCTTCACAAACAGAACCGGTGCATCCCATGGTGACATACTAGGCCTAATAAACCCCTTATCAAGAAGTTCCTGAAGCTGCTCTTTCAATTCCTTCAACTCAGCCAGTGCCATACGATACGGAGGAATAGAAATGGGCTGAGTGTCGAGCACCAAGTCAATACCTAAGTCAATATCCCTGTCGAGCGGCATGCCCGGCAAGTCTACAGGAAACACATCCCGAAAGTCTCGTGCCACCGGAATAGAATCAATAGTAGGGGTATCAGCACCAACATCCTTCATAATTGCCAAAAAGAAAAACAAACCTTCCCAACCATCCGTTGGGCCTTCAAATATGAAATCACTCTGCTGGGAACATAATCTAGAGAACCTCTCCACTCGGTCCTTGGCAACCCCGGCATCACCAACATCACGGTCTTAGCGTGACAATCTAGCATAGCATGACATGGAGACAATCAATCCATACCCAAGATCACGTAGAAATCAACCATACTAAGCAATAAGAGATCAACTCTAGTCTCCAGCCCTCAATAGTCACTACACATAACCGATATACACGGTTCACAATAATAATATCGCCCACTAGCGTAGATACATGAACAGATGAGACAAAGGACTTACGGGGAATATCCAAATAATAAGAAAAATACGATGATACATACAAATAAGTGGAACCAAGGTCAAATAATACAGAAGCATCCTTGTGGCATACTGAGACAATACCTGTGCTCATTGCATCTGAAGCAACAACATCTAGCCTGGTAGGAATAGTATAGAATCGGGCCTAACCGCCACCTGATCGGCCTCCCCTCTAGGGCTACCTCTAGCTGCTTGGGCCCCACCCTGAGCTGGCTGGGCGGTTGGTGAAGTAACTAGTGCTGAAGTCGTGGCCTGACTCCTCTAGACCTCCCAAGCGATAAGGACACTACCTCAACATATGCCCAAACTCCCCGCACTCAAAGCAACATCCCAGAAGTGGTGGTGACTGAATCGGGCCTCGAATACCAGAGTAACTACTAGAAGGACCTGGCATAGATGAACCCTGAACTGATGGAGCGCGGGATGAACTCTGAGCTGAAAAGGCATTGAGAGATGACTGACCCTGACGAGCATTGTATGAACCATGGGTGGACAATACACTACGATGAAATGGACGAGCCATCTAGGCATGCCTTTAAGGACGACCCCTGTTGTGGTAGAACTGACCCCTAGAAGGAACACCGTTGAAACCACCCGATCCATGAGGCCTCCTAGCCTCCCTCTCCTCACGCTCCTAACTGCGAACCATCTCCAGACACTAAGCAATATCAACCACCTCGTCAAATGTAGCACCTGATACACTCTACTGAGTCATAGCAAAACGCAGCTGATATGTGAGGCCATCAATGAACCTCCTAATCCTCTCCCTCTCAGTGGGAACCAACAAAACTGTGTGATGAGCCAACTCTAAAAATCTCATCTCATACTAGGTTACAGACATGCCATCTTGTCGTAGCTGCTCAAAATATCTGTGCAGCTCCTCCCTGCGAGTCTGTGGCATGAACTTCTCCTAGAACAGAACGGAGAACTCATGCCATGTAAGTGGCGCTGCACTGACTGACATGTTCCTCTCATAGGCCTCCCACCATCTGAAAGCAGCCCCAGTAAACTGAAAAGTAGTAAATGAGACCCCACATGTCTCCAAGATACCCATGGTACGAAGAATCCGCTGACACTTATCCAAGAATTCCTAAGCATCATCTGACTCAGTCCCGCTGAATGATGGAGGCTGGAGTCTCCCAAACCTCTCAAGTCTCTTTTGCTCATCCTTACCTATAACGGGACCCACCTGGTCCTGAGCAGCTGCAACAGATTGGGCTGGCAATACCCCTGGCATATGAAGTCCCCACATCACCTGCTCTGGAGTGTGGGCGGTGGGAGTCTGAGTACCTCCCCCGGCCTGAGAAGTGGATGGCGCAGTTTGAATAGAAACTGCCTGAGCAAGGCTAGTACACACCGTCAAAATATGAGCCAAAGCCTCCAGAAGGCCTGGAATCACAATGGGCACAGCTGGTTCCTGAGTTGGCCCCACTGGCTCAACCACATCTGCTGTACGAGCTGCACCTTTTCCCCTACCGCGACCTCGGCCTCTCGTGGCCCTAGTTGGTGGTACTAGTGGTTGTCTGTCTTCTCCAGTAGCATGTGTCATCACCATCTGTGAGAGAATAGAGTAACAACAGTTTATTTTCTGGAATCAACAAATCCGCACGACAAGAATAAAAGAATGTGAAATTTCCTAAGAGTTCGGCAGCCTCTCGAAGATAAGTACAAACGTCTCCGCACCGATCCGCAAGACTCTACTGAACCTGCTCATGACTCATGAAACCAATGTAACCTACGCTCTGATACCAACTTGTCACGACCCAAAACTTAGCTTGTGATGGTGCCTAACGTGGTACTAGGCAAGCCGAGACCTCATAACTTTCCAACACTTTTAAATAAAAAAAAATGAAATAACACAGTTTTAAATAGTTAAAGCTCTCATAAACTGGATAGAGAGTCAAAACTCAATGCGAAAGTTCCTAAAATCAGAGTGTCATTGAGTACATGAGCGTCTATACAACACGAGTCTGAAAATACTATCTATGCAAAAATGAAACTAAATACATAATGCTAGGAGAGTCAAGGTCTGCGAAAACCGCACAGCTACCTTGAAATCTCCAAATGATCAAGTTGTTCAGATAATCTGCACCCATCGTGTCCGGTAACACCTGGATCTGCGCACGAAGCGTAGGGTGTAGCGTGAATACAACCAACTCAGTAAGTAACAAGACTAACTATTGAACTGAAAGTAGTGACGAGCTTCACAGAGACAATTCAATTACAGAAAATTACAATACAGGAAAAATAGGCATGCATTCAAGTTCGACATTTAAAGCCAAAATAGTTAATTCATGTCAAAATCAATTGAAATGGGATATGGCATCTCTCAGAAACTACATGACAGTGATATATGCCGGCTGAAGTACACAGTAATGAAATAAAGTGCATATTTTTAGAGTTACATTCACTCAATCCTCCCAGTCACTCCAACCTCACAGTCACTCATTCCTCATAGTCTCCCATTTCTCCCAGTCGCTCGACACTCACACTCGCACTTAGTAGGTACCTGCGCACTGTGGGTGTGCAGACTCCCGATGGGCTCCTTCAGCCCAAGTGCTATAATAAGCCAATCATGGCATTAATCAAAAAAAATATGTTGCGGCGTGCAGCCCAATCCCATAAATATCCTCACAATCAGGCCCTCGGCCTCACTCAATCATCAATCTGTCCAGTCTCTCGGCTCTCAATAATCATCGTAATCAGCGCAAACAGTGATGATATAATGTATCAATAAGGAACAACAAAGACTGAGATATAATATGCAAGCAAAACCTGTGACTAAGTACAAACTGACAATTTAACAGATAATTCAACATGTAACACAGCCTCTGTGGGTCCCTACTGTGCCAACACATAGCCTATGCATGATTTCTAACATGATTTGCAGTTTAATTTCTATAGCACATGGAGAATATACGGATAACATATGATTATTCAACTATACAGTTCCATGGGATTGACCAAGTCACAATTACTATGGTGCACGCCCATACGCCCATCACCTCAACACCAATCACATAACATGTAATTCGGGATTTCATATCCTCATAACCAAGTTTAGAACTGTTACTTACCTTAAACCGTGCAAATCCCCACTCCAACATGCCCTTGCCTCGCGAATCGGCCTCCAGATACCTTGAATCTAGCCACAAACAGTTCGACACAATCAACACGAGCTAAAGGAGTCAATTCCATAAGAAAATACTAAGTTATTAATTAAAATTCAAAAAATCGACTCAAAAGTCGGCCTCCAATAAAAAGTCACAAAATTCGGAAGCCCATTCAACCACAAGTCCAACCATACCAAATTTACCAAAATCCAACACCAAATCGATACCCAAATCCCTAATTTAAACTCTCTAAATCCGTAGCCTCAACTCCAAAAATTACACCTCAAAACCACACAATCTAGGTGGGAAAATTCAATGGGGAAACAAAATTATTGAACAAATTTAACCACAAGTGACTTACCTCAAGAAACCCCTCAAAAATCCTCTCAAAAATCGCCTAACCCCGAGCTAGAAATGTCCAAAATGAAGAAAATCTCGGAAACCCTCGAATTTAAACACTACCCAGTGCTTTCCCACCTGCGGGTCAAATATCCGCACCTACGGAATCGCTTTTGCAATAGAATTTTTGCTTCTGCGGAAGTCACTTAAATCCACAGGGTCTGCACTTGCGCTCCAAATTCCGCACCTGCAGAAGTGCTTCTGCGGCCCATGATCCGCTACTACGAAGACAGCCTACGTCCCCCTTCTCTGCATCTGCGGAGCCTTGCTCGCACCTGCGGGCTCACAGATGCGGATAACCCCTCACACCTGCGTCCTACCCCAGGCCAGGCTAGCCCAGCTCCGCACCTGCGCAACATCAGCCGCACTTGCGGCTAAGACCCTCGCAGGTGCGATCACACCAAAAGGCTCCCAACTTCAACAGTATTGTAAGTCTCAATTTCGATCCGTTAACCATCCGAAATCAACCCGAGGCCCTCAGGACCACCAAACATACCAAAAAGTCCTAAAACATGATACAAACTTAGTTGAGCCCTCAAATTACATCAAACAACATCAAAAATATGAATCGCACCCTAATTCAAGCCTAATGAAAATTAAAAAATTCCAACTTCTACAAACGATGCTGAAACCTATCAAATCACGTCCGATTGACCTCAAATTTTGCACACACGCCACAAATGACACCACGAACCTACTCCAACTCCTGGAAACCCATTCCGAGCCCCGTAGCCACAAAGTCCACTCTCAGTCAAATTTCTAACTTTCTCCATTTCAAGTCTAATTCAACTACGGACCTCCAAATCACAATTTGGACACACTCATACGTCCAAAATCACCCAACGGAGCTAACGGAACCATCAAAACTCCATTCTAGAGTTGTTTAAACATAAGTCAACATTCGGTCAACCTTTTCAACTTAAGCTTCCAACCTTGAGACTAAGTATCTCAATTCATTCCGAAATCTTCCCGGATCCGGACCAACTACCCTGGCAAGTCACATAACAAGAATTAAGCAGGAAATGAATGGGTAAACGGGGCTACAACTCTCAAAATGGTCGGCCGGGTCATTGCAGTTAAGAACTACCAATATGCAGAAGAATGCTCAGAGGAAACAATTACATGTGCAATTAAGGGAAAAGATCAACAGCAGGTTGTTCAGAAGTTCAAACAATTAGGTCAGGCAACTTAAGAAGCAGAAGAGGTACATAATTCAAGTTTACAGAGGTCCTCAACCTTAACAGACTATGCTTAAGTTGATCAAAAGTTCATATATAGACTAAGTCTTAATTTCTAATAGGTGTATGAGTTAATAATTTCACATGGAATCTCTAAAGAGCATCAGCAGAAGTTCTTAAGTGAGAAAATTGGTCTCAACTTAACAGATGATCACCTTCTCCTTAAAAGATCCCTAATATCATATTCTCACTAGGTTTATTAAGAGTTAAGGCATAGTATTATACTCAAGTAGAGCAGATAACATCAAAAGGTTCTCTTATATTAAGTAAAAAAGTATAGAACAAGGAAGGTTTCACATGGAGTAAGCAGGGTACTAATAGCAAGACAGCTAGTCCAGTTAAGCAGATTGAGTGTGATAGTCTAGATATGAAGAAGTTCAATTCAACATAGCCAATCCGAGAGGTAATGCACAAATACAACATATACAACTCTTAACCAAGTTCTTGAGGACAATCAAGGGCATAACTTAAACTAGGTTAACAATAGCTTACTAGAATAAATGTAAAATTGACTGCAGAAACACATTTAGGATTTAGGTCAATCACTTCGGGACATATTTATACAATGGAACTCACAAATGTGGCCACACAAACATGAAGGTTAACATAAGACCTTCACAATTATGTTTTAAGGAATTACAAAATCACATAACACATTTGAAGAGAGTAGGCAACTAAAACAACAAAGCTGATGCATTTGACTACAATGACAGGCCTGATTGGCCTTTAAGTGTTCACAATTACCATAGTCCCAACTTTATCAAAGCAAATAATTCAAGTCCATGACATAGATCAACATGTAGTAGTTTTAATCAATGCGAGACTGGCAAAACAGGCATGAGGAGCTCAGCAGGACATAAGAAAGGTTAAAATTAGAACATGTGCAGAGAATCATTAATGTCTATTGATTAACTACAGAAAATCAACAACACTTAGATCATTCAACTTAGAGAATCATTCATTAATTTCACAAAGATAGTCGATTAACATTGATTAAACTTTAAATTATTAAAGAGAAAGTTGGTTCATACATATAATATCAAGGCATAATAGTCAATTATAAACAAATAGCATACATCATAGCCAAAATAATCAACAAAGAATAATAGGGGTAAATATGATTTCAATTTAAATAATTAAAGAGAGGAAAGGTCGATATGCACTAACCTTTCTTCGAGCAGCAAACCAAACAGAGATTTTGTTTAACTGTTTGGGAACCAGAGCTCAAACTTCGACCAGTGAATAAAACTCAGAAACGGAAAGGGGAGGAAGAAAATGAGAAATTAGTTAAAAATCTAAGCTTTCGATTGTGAGATAATTCTTAGTGTATGTTGTTGTATGTTCATGTTAAGTCATCCTAGGTGAGAGCATTGAAGGCTCTATTTATAGTGTCATTCAATGACTAAGGTTCCAACAGATTTGAAATGGTGAGTGGAAGATGATGATTATCGGATAATGGAAGCAATGCAAGTAAAATCAGAGAAAACAGAGGGGGGAATCATCAAAGGATTTTACCTGGGCAATTTAATAATCGAATCCATCGGCTAAGGCTCTAAAATCAAATCCTCATGATGAAACCTTGAAGAAACTCCATGCATGCTCTAATTTGATAGAGCATAAGAGAAATCGAACAATTTGAAGTTTCATTTTTTAGCTAGGGTTTCGGATTTTAGGCGATTTGAATTTGAGTGATGATAGAGGAAATGAAGCGGCTGGCTTCGTGGCTCAAGAGGCAAAAGGGATGATTTAGGGTGAAATCTCATGATCTTGCACAAATTTGTGCAACACCTGATAATTGATGGAGGTTAGGCATATGAGAGAAAAGAGAGTAAAAATGGAAAGGGTGTAGCCAAGGGACAAATGATCTAGGGTTTGGGGTAACTGGGTTGCTCTCATGGGCTTAAATGGGGAGACGAGATCTGGGTCGTTGGATCATCTGATCAACGACCTGTAATATCCGACCAATCGTCTTGAGATCTAGCACGTCGTTCGGTAGTTTGAGGCCTTGAGTAGCTTCACTTCATATTCTATGACTTGTATGTGTAGTTGGAATCCAATTTCAGGAAGTTCAAAGTTGATTCGGATTGTAAATTCTAATTTTGGAAGCTTTAAGTCATAGGAATTGACCGTAGGTTGCACTGTGGAAGACGACTCCGGAATTGAGTTTTGATGGTTCCAATAGCTCCGTAGGGTAATTTTGGTCTTAGGAGCGTGCCCGGATGTTGATTTGGAGGTCCATAGGTCATTTCGGCGTTAATTGGCAAAAGTTGGAAAATTGGATAAGTTTTAGAAAGTTTGACGGGGAGTGGACTTTTTGATATCGCGGTTGGATTCTGATTCCGGAAGTTGGAGTAGGTTCATAAAATCAATTATGACTTGTGTGCAAAAATTTGAGGTCAATCGGACTTGATTTGATAGGTCCCAGCATCGAATGTAAAAATTTGAAGTTCTAAAGTTTATTAGACTTGAATCGATGTGCAATTCATGTTGTTACCGTTGCTTGATGTGATCTAAAGGCTTGACTGAGTTCGTATGATATTTTAGGACTGGCTGGTATATTTGCTCGAGGTCCCGGAGGCCTCAGGTGGATTCTGGATGGTTATCGGATCAAATTTGGCTTAGAACAAATTGAAACATGCTGCCTACTCATCTAATCGCACCTGTGAAACTTATCTCACAGGTGCGAGCTCGCAGAAGAGAGCCTGGATTGCCCAAAAACTGATTTGGGACTGGCTTGGGGCTAGGTTACAGGTGCGTGAAGGTCTCCTCATTTGCGAGACCGCAGGTGCGAGCGAGGCTCCACAGATGCGGAGTCAAGGAAGGGCAGCCAGGGTCACAAAAGCGAAGAAGCGACTGCAAAAGTGGGTCCGCAGAAGCAGACCTCTTTCCTGCAGAAGCGAAGGAAGCCACATATGCGATGAAGGACCTCGCATCTACGAGACCGCAGATGTGGCCAATTGGGCCGCAGGTGCGAAACCCCTGGGCATAGTACAAAAAAAGAAGGGTCCAACATTTTGTCATTTTAGTCCTTTCAAACACAGGTTGAGGCGATTTTTGAGCGAGAACTCACGAGAAAACTTGATGTAAGTCACTTGTGATCATTGTTAGTCAATGATATTGAATTATCGTTGAGTATTTCGACTAGATTACATGTTTTTGAGGTGAAATTCAAGGAGTTGAGCCTACGGATTTGAAAATAAGATTTGAGGATTTGAAGGTCAAGTTGATGCCGGATTTTGGTAAAATTGGTGTGGTTGGGCTCGTGGTCGAATAGGTGTTCGTATTTTGTGACTTTTACCCGATTCCGAAATGTGGGCCCCGGTCGACCTTTTGGGCCGAGTTTTTCAACTCTTTGCTAAAGTCGTAGTTTCATTATTAAATTAGTTTCTTGTAGTTATATTTATAGTATGTAATTGTTTTGGCTAGATTCGAGCGGATCGGAGACTCTTATTGACTGATTGAGCTTGGTTTGAGGTAAGTGACTTGTCTAACTTTGTGTAGGGGAAATTTCCTTAGGATTTGGTAATATTGTAATAAATTGTGATATGTGAGCGCCGTGTACGCGACGTGGCGAGTGCGTACACGGGATAATTGTGGAAATTCTAGTTCTCACTGAGTAGATTTCTTTTAAATTCCTTAACTGAGTTGCCTTAGCATGTGTAGCTGTCATGTTAGCCTAGTATCACATGTCTACGTTTCTTAAAATTTACTTGAAATTCGTGCAACATGCTTAGTTGAATTTCCTATTTTCCTTAATTATTGTATTCGTCTTTAACTATAGGATTCCTTACTGTAAATTCATTGTTCCATAATTTATGAGTTGCATATTTACTTTTGGGACTACGAGGCGGTACCTTGGGAGATCCCCCCGTCATGCATATTTACTTTGGGACTACGAGGCGGTACCTCGGGAGATCCCCCTTGTCTTGCATATTTAATTTGGGACTACGAGGCGGTACCTCGGGAGATGCCTCTGTTACATATTTACTTTTGACACTACGAGGTGGTACTTCGGGAGATCCCCCTATTCTGCATTTACATTTGGAGTTATGAGGCGATTCCTCGGGAGAGTCCCTGTTCTTTTCCTCTATTTGATGTGTTGTTACCTTCCTGTACTTTCTCGTTGATCATTTCTCAGTCACTTCATTGTATTATTATATTTACTGCCTCATTTCCTTTTATTCTAGTAGGGCCCTGACCTTACTCGTAACTACTCTACCGAAGTTAGGCTTGACACTTATTAGGTATCGTTGTGGTGTACTCATACTATACTTCTGCACATCTTTTTGTGCAGATCCAGGTTCTTCTTACCAGACCAGATACCAGTGAGGATTGTACGTGGAGACTTCAAGGTATATATGCCAGCGTTTGCAGACCTCGGAGTCCCCCTTTATCCTTATTATGTTGTTTTCCTTATTCTCTTTAGACTCTGATGTATAGAGACACTATTTCTCTTAGAAGCTTGTGACTTATTTCTATCGGGTTTTAGGAGTTGTAATTATTTAAATCACAGTTTCTTTTTATATATCATGTGTTGAGATTTGAGTTTAGTTTACTATTCAGTTATTCAGCAAATTGTTAGGCTTATCTGGTCTTAGAGACTAGGTGCCATCATGATATCCTACGGAAGAAAATTGGGCTCGTGACAAGTTGGTATCAGAGCTCTAGGCTCATAGGTGCTATGAGTCACAAGCAGGTTTAGTAGAGTCTCGCGGATTGATACAGAGACGTCTGTTCTTATCTTCGGGAGGCTATGGAACTATTAGGAAAAGCTTCATTTCCTTGATTCCTCACTGTGTGATTTCATTCCTTTGGGGCTTATGCCTTTATTTCCTTCCCACTCAATCTCATGTGAAGTAAAGCGCTTGTTATCAATTGGGCCTCGAAGAGTTGTAGTGGTACTGCAGATATGGTGCAAGGTGTTTTTCTTACGTGTTCGAGCGAGTTATTATCGTCGCCTTGCAAAAGGATATTTTGTCATTTCAGTTCAGTATCTATACTTCCTATGGTTTTGAGGCTATGCATAGATTGCTATGATGTTCATGCGTTGTTATCGCACAATGTTGGTGTAATAGTAAGGTACTTGGTTATGTGTCGAGGCAGTGAATGACTCGAAAGAAGGATTTCTCAGCGCATGATTTAGAGGTTCAGCATTTAATTCCAGCAAAGGAAAGGCAATCGGTCTATGGATGTTCAGGTTTTGGTCGATGGAGTAACGAGATTTGGTATTTTCAAGCGTGGCGGAATTTTTCATTGTGATGCGGTGTCGTCGTCCTTGTCTGAATGCATTACGGTTCGCTAGTGTTATGGTCTCCTTTGATTTTGCCTTTGGGGCAGGGTGTTGTGAAATGGTGCCTGAGGGGTGGTTGTCAGAGATAGTGGTGTGCAGCGGTTCAAAATTGAATTGGTACTTCTAATGTTGATAGCTCGAGAGAGATGATCTTCCAAGAGGCTTAGAGTCGGTAACATTTATTGGTTCAGGTGCTACAGAGATGGATTTTGATTTGATGCAACATTTAGGCAGCAAAGTATGAGGGAAGACATGGCGAGAAATATCTCGCGATGGTTGAATTACTAGCAGGTCAAGTATGAAAAGTAGAGATCGAGCAGTTACTTAAAGAAGATGGTTTGACCGAATTAAGAGTGGCGGAGTAGCATGTAGATTCTGTGGTAGGATAGCCACATGCCTTGGGAGAGTTTAGAGCAATTTGGGAGTCATGGTGGAAAGTGACTACGTCTACGGACCTTATTTGAAATAGTGACTACTGTATTGGGAAACATTGAATATGGCGGAAAGGAGTTTGCTTGAAATGAAGATGGGTGTAAAAACTTGATTGTCGTGGGATGCAGCATGACTTCGAGTTTGGAATGTATTGTCAAATTTTCAGCTGATGTCAATAGGGAATGAACGGACTTGTACAACTGGTGGATGAGCATGGGCTCAGGAGGTTTACTGATTTTGTGGTAGTTGTACCAAGTGCATGCATCGTTGGGAGAATGTGATATGTAATTCCACAGGTAGGCTATCTCCTGTGGATAGGTCAGCGGTTGTGTGATTTTGATGAAGTTTCTACGGAGAGTTCAACCTACTACAGAGTGGAAGGTCGAGTATACGATTATGGCTAATAATTTGGAGTGTTCATGAAAAGTTTAATAAGGAACTACAAGAAATTTGGTAGGTTGACGGTGCGAGATCATTGCAATTGAGAAGGAGGGATCGTTGTGGGCTCTACATTGTGTGATGGCAGCTTAAAGCTAAGTGAGGGAGGCCCGCCGCGACGATTGGATCACGTAGTTGTCTGCTTGTGCGATTTTCTGGTTGTCGATGTACTGGTGGGTTATTATGACTAAGGAAAGAAAATATCAGGGGTAATTCGAGCAAAGAAATTAATAAATGTGCAATATATTCCGCCTTATCGATTCATGTGCAAGTATAAGAAAGACTCAGAGTTTATGCTGCTTGTGGATGTGATGTATAAGGAAAAGAATTCAGTCGGTTGCTTCGCTGAGAGGGTGTTCATGTGCTAGCAGCACATTGGAGTTTGATTATATTTGGGACCAGGTCAGAGTGGGTGACTCTCAACAATGGCCCTAGTGGGTTCTAAGAATTGAAGTGCAGTGCCTAAGGATTTTGGGTCCATTTTTTCATAGAGGATTATGAACGGGACTTGGAATATTCTATGTTATCATCGGGTATGCGGTGCAATAGTGGAGGAAAGGAAGAAACAATTTTGGATTTGTGAAAGGTCCTTCAGAATGGGTGTACCAGTTGGAGATGTTATTGTGCGCTTGAGGAGGGTATGAGATGGTTCATAGGTATCGAGACGATGTGGTCTCGTGATTCGGGTCACTCGGGGTGAGAGTTGATTGAGTTCGTTATACTTTTGAATGGTGCTATTATTATTTCTAAGGCAAGTTAAGAGTAAATCGAAAGAAGTTGGGTCGGTTAGTAATGGTTTGGATCAACATGATTGTGGCAGTGATCAGTTCCTTCGGCGCGTTAGTTATACATGTGGTTTGTGGTTGTATGTGCGGGCTTGGCAGCCACCATGATTGGATTGTTTTGGGAAGTATTTACTTCTAATGGCCTTGTTATGTTTAAATGGATCCGGAAGAGTTATGACGGTTTAGAACACGACTCGAGGTCTGTATTTTCTGCGGTTATGGGAATTCAGTTGCATGGTGCAATGGTTCTTCTGAAATGAGTTGAGTGAAAGCGACTCTAGCAAATGAAGTGTTTATTCTACTAGTAGTTCGGGGGTTATAATGAATTCTTGTACTCTCATGTTGCGGCGCGATAGGTGCAGTGAGCGGCATGGGAATTGGAAGTTTAGGATCAAGGTTGCGGTTCAGTGTTGACAAGAATTTCACGAGCTCAAATGAGCAGGGAAGAATTCAGATGTTCAAAGTAAGCTGGCATTTTCTTTA
Organism: Nicotiana obtusifolia; assembly: GCA_002018475.1. Taxonomy (NCBI): domain Eukaryota; kingdom Viridiplantae; phylum Streptophyta; class Magnoliopsida; order Solanales; family Solanaceae; genus Nicotiana; species Nicotiana obtusifolia. The sequence goes on along the minus strand of MCJB01052253.1, from coordinate 94,920 downwards.
ATGGCACCTGAGAATGGTGTCCGGTGTAAGAGGCTTTGTGTATTGATTTGCAGACCCTTGGTTGGCTTTACAGAATTAGTACGGTTGGTGGTGTGGAGGTGCAGACTTTTCTACCTGGTGCGGAAGGTCGTGGGAGCGTATCCCACGGGAAAATTACGTAAGTGTGACATATTAGTCACTTGATGGTTAAAGATTGAAACCAAGCATGGAGATTATGGTACTATCATTAATGTGAGAGTTTATGCCGGGAAGGTGCTCTATTCCTTTGGTGGTGAACCATGGGAGTTTGTTCCGGGTTGGGACGACTACTTGTATGTGTTATGAATAGGGCCATTTGGAGATCCTTGAAAGGTTGTTGGCCTAGTATGGGATGATCGGAATTGGCTTGGGGTCCGTTAGTGGGTCTAATGTGAATGTGTGCTCTACATCAGGTCGGATGTGTTCATTCGGCATACCATTGCTTGCGGAGGAGTCTTCGGGCGTTGGATGTTATTCCAGTCGTCAGCTATTCCATGTAATACTCTATTGTGCTATGTGGGTTACGAGACGACTTGATTATTTGCACATGTGTTGTGATCCCCTGTAGCTTGTGGTGTTATATGAGCAGGATGGCTCTCGAGATGCAGGTCATCTTTCGCACCTTGGTTGTGCTTGGGTTTTGTAACGTATGGCACTATCCATCTTCCCAAGGTTGTATTTTTGCACTTGACGTGCTTGTGGTCAATATTCGGGTATTTTGTAGGGATAAGCATTATGGCTCGATGAGCACTTCCGTATTTATTGTTATGTGTGGATAGGGTGGCACGCCGCCACGGGTATCATGTTTGGATTGGGTTGCACGCTGCAACGATATCATGCTTGGATTGGGTTGCACAATGCAATAGTGAGATGTTAAGTACGGTTCCTTATACTTATTTTTGTGTATTTTTTTTCTTATTCTCTGAGAAAGGTTCATAGCATCTTTTCGGTTGTTTTATTCATTACACGGGCTGGGTAGTTCTTTTCCAAAGTCCGTTTTTCCCTTATGTATCACATTTGAGTTTGTAACGTGTTGGTGCAATGTTGGTCGTATGAGATTTTTGGCAGTGTTCGAGATTGCTTATTGCCTGAGCAGCTTGTACTGGTGAGACGAGGTTATTGGACTTGGGATCAGTGCGATCAAAGTTATATAAGGTACATCAAGGAGCATATATCGTTATTCAGTTCAGAGTGGGTTAATGGTCCTTGTTGGGAGGAGAGATTCTATGAATTATTATTTCAGCAGGTTGTTTATTAGTTCTACACATCTTTTCCGTCGTTGCAGTATTGCGAGAGTTGGAACAAGACTCATATGCATCATGAGGCGTATTGGGGGCATCAAATTCGTGAAATTCCAGCTATTGTGGTCGGAGGATGTTATTATTGGCAACCGACTAATGTGGTGCATGGTGTAATTTCAGCATAGGTGCATGATCATGTTTTGGTACAGTGTGGGGTGATTTATACAGTGTTTATATGTAAGAATCAGGTGTTGTAGAGAAATTCGGAGGTTGGAATTTGGTTCTATGGCTTATTGACTAAATAAAAGGGAGGATCTTCAGCCTGACTCGAGCTAATGTGTTCAACTGGTTTATGGTGGCAGGGGTAGGTGCACGAGGTGCTAAACAGTGATTTTAGACAACCCCGGAGCATTCCTCTGCACGTTCGAGGACAAACGTATGTTTAAGTGGGGGAGAATGTACCGACCTGACCTGTCATTTTGAGCCCTAGCACGTCTTTCGGTGGTTTGAGGCCTTGAGTAGCTTCACTTCATGTTTTATGACTTGTACGCGTAGTCAGAATCGAATCTCGGGAAGTTCAAAGTTGATTCGGATGGGAAATTCTAATTTCGGAAGCTTTAATTCGTAGGAATTGACCGTAGGTTGAATTGTGGGAAGACGATCCAGAATGGAGTTTCGATGGTTCCATTAGCTTCGTAGGGTGATTTTGGTCCTAAGAGCGTGTCCGGATGTTAATTTGGGGGTCCGTAGGTCATTTCGGCGTTAATTGGCGAAAGTTGGATAATTTTTGAAAAGTTTGACCGGGAGTAGACTTTTTGATATCGGGGTTGGATTCTGATTCCGGAAGTTGGAGTAGGTCCATAATGTCAATTATGACTTGTGTGCAAAATTTGAGCTCAATCGGACTTGATTTGATAGGTTTCGGCGTTGAATATAGAAATTTGAAGTTCTAAAGTTCATTAGGCTTGAATCGATGTGCAATTCGTGTTTTTAGCATTGTTTGATGTGATCTAAAGGCTCGACTAAGTTCGTACGATGTTTTAGTACTGGTTGGTATATTTGGTCGAGGTCCCGGGAGCCTTGGGTGGATTCTGGATGGTTGACGGATCAAATTTGGCTTAGAACAAGTTGAAACTTGCTACCTACTGATGTAATCGCACATGTGGAACTTATCTTGCAGGTGCGAGCTTGCAGAAGCGAGCTTGGATTGTACAGAAGCAGATTTAGGGCTGGCCTGGGGCTAGGTCGCAGGTGCGTGAAGGTCTTCGCATCTGCGAGCCCCCAGGTGCGAGCGAGGCTCCACAGATGCGGAGTGAAGGAAGGGTAGCCAGGGTCACAGAAGCAAAGAAGCGACCGCAAAAGTGGGTCAGCAGAAGCGGACCTCTTGCCTGCAGAAGTGAAGGAAGCCGCAAATGCGATGAAGGACCTCGCATCTGCGAGACTGCAGATGCGGCCAATTGGGTCGCAGGTGCAAAACCCTGGCAGAGCACAAAAACATAAGGGTCCGACATTTTGTCATTTTGGTCCTTTCAAACGCGAGTTGAGGCGATTTTTGAGCGAGAACTCACGGAAAAACTTGAGGTAAGTCACTTGTGATCATTGTTAGTCAATGATATTGAATTATCATTGAGTATTTCGACTAGATTACATGTTTTTGAGGTAAAAAGTCGAGGAATTGAGCCTAGGGATTTGAAAATAAGATTTGATGATTTGAAAGTCGAGTTAATGTCAGATTTTGGTAAAATTGGTATGGTTGGGCTCGTGGTCGAATGGGTGTTCGTATTTTCTGACTTTTACCCGATTCCGAGACGTGGGCCCCGGTCGACTTTTTGGGCCGAATTTTCAATTCTTTGCTAAAGTCGTACTTTCATTATTTAAATTAGTTTCTTGTAGGTATATTTATAGTATGTAATTGTTTTGGCTAGACTCGAGCCGATCGGAGTTGGAAAATCGAGGGGAAGGCATTCTTATTGACTGATTGAGCTTGGTTTGGGGTAAGTGACTTGCCTAACCTTGTGTGTGGGAAATCCTCTTAGGATTTGGTACTGTTGTAACAATTTGTGATAAGTGAGCACCGTGTACGCGAGGTGACGAGTGCGTACACGGGTAAATTGCGGAAATCTCGGTTCTCACTGAGTAGATTTCTTTTAAATTCCTTAACTGAGTTGCCTTAGCATGTATAGCTGTCATGTTAGCCTAGTATCGCATGTCTACGTGTCTTAACCTTTACTTGAAATTCGTGCAACATGCTTAGTTGAATTTTCTGTTTTCCTTAATTATTGTATTCGGTCTTTAACTGTAGGATTCCTTACTGTAAATTCGTTGTTCTATAATTTATGAGTTGCATATTTACTTTTCGGACTATGAGGTGGTACCTCGGGAGATCCTCCCTTATCGTGCATATTTACTTTGGGACTACGAGGCGGTACCTCGGGAGATTCCCCCGTTACATATTTAGTCTAGGGACTACGAGGCGGTACCTCGGGAGATCCCCCTGTTGTGCATTTACATTTGGAGTTACGAGGCGATTCCTCGGGAGCGCGCTTATTGTTTTCCTCTATTTGTTGTGCTGTTACCTTCCTGTACTTTCTCGTTGATCATTTCTCAGTTATTTCATTGTATTATTATATTTTCTGCCTCATTTCTTTTTATTCTAGTAGGGCCCTAACCTGACCTCGTCACTACTCTATCGAGGTTAGGATTTGGCACTTACTGGGTACCATTGTGGTGTACTCATACTACACTTCTGCACATCTTTTTGTGCAAATCCAAGTAGATACCGGCGAGCTGGACTGTATGTGGAGACTTCAAGGTATATATGCCAGCGTCCGCAGACCTCGGAGGCCCCCTCTATCCTTATTATGTTGTTTTCCTTATTCTCTTTAGACTCTGATGTATAGAGACACTTAATATTTCTCTTAGAAGCTTGTGACTTATTTCTACCAGGTTTTGGGAGTTGTAATTACTTAAATAGCAGTCCGACTAACAATTTGCGGAATAACTGAATAATAAATTGAATTTAATATCCAACGGGGATATAAATTGGGGTCGTGACACGACCCTGATAATTTGGGTATTAAAAGATTCTAATAAGGAAAAACGGAGACTGTTGGGTCCTTGTAATCCACGATCAAGATTGAGTGTGTTTGTTTTGTGAGTGATTTTGGGGGG
>MCJB01052253.1:17159-82155 GCA_002018475.1 Nicotiana obtusifolia | reverse complement strand
GGGGGGGGGGGGGAGGGGCTTTAACAACACTGCAACAAATTGCAAATGGTAGGTGGGTTTCTGTTGACCTTTAAGATTAATATCTTTTCATTGTCTACCTTTTGGGGTCATTCAAAGGTTTTTGCTTAAAAGGAAGACATAAAAGAGAAGGGAAAAAAAAGAAAGTAGGGTGTCAAAGGAAAAATATTATGAACTTTTAATCAGTGTTTTACGTGTTAAATTTTTAATGTTGTGCTGGGATTCGATATAACCTTTTAATTACTCCTTACAGCTGTCAAGCTCAATTATGAAGACAGGCAAGGGTATGATATCCTCTCTGTATTTACTTTATGTGGCGCATTACTTATTTTGAAGTGTCCATAATAATTTACATGTTTTGGCACACAATAATATTCTGCTTTATACAAGGTTTAAAGCATTTTTCGTTTAAGCTTATGATTTGTTATTTCCATGTAAATTTGACTTGCATACCTAATCCAAAACTAGTTTTAATAGTTTTCTACCAGTGCAAATACAATATTAAGTTATCTGACTCCTTAATCTGTGTGGCTCGATCAAAGATTGTCATATAAAATAGGGAAACGAAGTTGATAATGGACCTTGGGCCTAGCTCAACCCCAAAATCTAGCTTATGAGGTGAGGATTGCCCAAGACCATATATATAGGGAGACCAAGAACCTCAAATCCCACTGATGTGGGACAACTTAATACCTCCCTCACGCCCAGGCCTGCAAACTGGAGCGTGGACAACATATATGGGGGCCTAACATCGGTAACACTAATTGGGATGGGCCTGACTCTGATACCATGATAAATGGACCTTGGGTTTAACTCAACCCCAAAAGCTAGCTTATGAGGTGAGGATTGCCCAAGACCATATATATAAGGAGACCAAGAGCTTCAAATCCCACCGATGTGGGACAACTCAAAAGAAGTGATATGAAAGCTTTTTTTCTTTATTTGCATGGACTTTTAAAGCTCTCTCATCCTTTTATTTCTGAAACAAGTGAGAAAAATGTAAAGAAAAAGGATATCATTTGAACTTGTTTCTTATGTTTGAATAGCTATTTCATTTCCTCGGCAATAATTGGTATGATGATTAAATACTGTAGGCACTGAGAAACCCTCAGCAAATGCACATCTAGAGGAGCTAGATGATCCTCAGAGATTTGCTGAAGAAGGCGTCAAATATATCACCCTGCAGGAGTATGTCTCACGCTTAACTGAACTTAAAGATGAAATTAGTCGTGCCTGGCATGCAAACGACCGCTTAACCTCCTTTAATTTTTCAATCAAGGTAGTTTTTGTTCTAAACTATCTCACATTTGCTTCTTGCTGGATTCTGCACTTACCAATCAAGTGATCATTCTTTTTGGATAAGTACCCCTCAGTTTAGCAATTTTATTTCGTTATTCATAGTAAGTTTCAAGCTTGCTAAATAATAATACTGGGCTCGCAGCTTAATCTGGTTGAATTGGGTTATTCCTGATCAAGTGATCATTCTTTTTGGATAAGTACCTCTCTGTTTAACAATTTTATTTGGTATTTGTTCAATAAGTCAGTTTCAAGTTTGCTATTTAATAATACTTGGCTCATAGCTTAACTGCTGACTTGGGTTATTCCTGAGTACAAACCTATAGCATCTAACAACAATAAAGTCCAAAGTTATTCTATCTCCACCTTGATTTGAGGCACAAATTGCAGACCGTTCCCTTTTCTCTGCTGCCAATCCGTGACAGCTGATGCTGAAAAGATAAATTCAACTGTTAAGATGCAAACACTACTCACCTGATATTCTGATATACCAACATATTTCCAAGAAAGTAAATGGTAAAAAGCATGATTGTATTGCTTTCTTATAATTCATTAACAGGAGAAGTTGCTTCTCGTCCCTGCTCACTGATTCCAACAGTAAACGAATAATAAACGATCATTAATCAACTGGTCAATTGAACCACAGAATATAATAACTTAGACTCTTATATAACATCAGGTGGCCTGTTGGCATTTTCTACTTCTTTGGATTTTGAGCTTAATGTGCCTTGACTTCTCTTGTTTAGGTTGCTAAGCTACTGTCGGATACATCTGTACTACAATTTTATCCAACGTTATTTGTCCTAGCTACAGAAATACTAGATATGTTAGGGGATATGGTATGGGAACGCATCAGGCAGAAAGCTGAATACACTGAAGATGGGACATTAGTCCATTTACCAGGTATAGCTCTCACATTTACCCTAGTTCTGCTTCCCCGTGACCAACTGGCACTCTAATCTCCAGTAACCAGTGTCCGCTCTTGTCATATACGTTTACTGTGACCCAATTCTAGTTTCGAATGCAGTTAAAAGTTTGTCATCATCCTCGTTTGGAAGTAAAAGTCTGCCACTGTTAGTTGTAATGGCAAACTGTAGAATCCTTAGGCCCATGATTAGGATAGTAGATATCTTGGCAATGAGTTATGCAAATCATCTTACTGTTACTGTTAAGCCTGACATTAGCACCTTAAGGATCTCCAATTCTTATTACAACTAATCACAGTCTAAAAGGAACTTGGTGGGATTACTATGTGGTGAAGAAATGCTGGATAAGTCAATCGTTGTGCTGTTAAAATTCCAAACCAGAACTGCGTGGAAAGCATTTCTTATTTTTTCGTTTGTACTATTTTATTTTTAAGTTGAAGGAAAAGGTTTTAATGTCTTCAATACACCTAAACTCTAAGATATCTATCCAATTTTTGTTTCTTCTTTGTTTTCAGTATTCTGATATCCTTAATGTAATTTTTCTGGTTTCCTGAGTCTCATATCTTCCTAAAAGACACGCTTGATCTATGGCAGATAACTTTCGAGCAACTGAAATCTGTGCTGAAGCCAAAGAAACCTGCTATAACTGGTTCTTCAAAGTTGGTTCCATCCGCGAGCTATTGCCACGCATGTGAAGTCCCCGGTTCTCAATTGCTGTCCTGTGTCTTTGAAGTTCTTGATTCTGCTTCATTATTTTATCTTTAGGCGTCTGTTATTCAAAAACATGATGTCCTTAACTGAGATGCTGGAATGGTTTAGGAAGCATTAGAGAGTTTTTGAAAATTTGACACATTTAAGGAATGATTTTTGGATGTTCGTTCCGTCTTAAAGTGATAATCTTGGTACACTAGAGATAAATTGGTAGCATCTCCGTACAAGCTGGACATTTATCACTGTATTGTTGGCATGGTAAATTTTGAGTTATCTGGGACCTACATTGTCATCTGGTTTGTCAATCCAACTGCTTTCATCATAATTATAAAAGTGAAGCAGATTTCCTCCTCCCCCCTCTTGACTGGGGATGATTTAAAGTTTTCAATGATAATTCCGCCTCTAGAAATCGTTGTTTCCTGCTCATGTTTCTTATATGCTGAGCGGCTTTTGGAAGCTGCTAAGAATTGAAAATCGTTAATATGACAAGAGCACATCGTAAATACGAGAAATGTTTAGAATCCCTATAATTGTATAATCAGGAATATAAAATTTCTTCCTTTATTGCATTATACTTGTAAAGACTATTTAAACCCAACCTGTTAGAGGAATGACCAAGCAATGCAATCACCGAATCTCTTCTTCTCTTTTCCTTACAGAAGCAAAGTGTCTGTAACCTATGTAAGATATTATTTTTGAGAAGGATTAACCTATGTAAGATATTATTGCAGGGAAAAACCCAAAATCATCTTTTTCATTTCTTTTTTCTTTTTAAACTTAAAAGATTGTGCATGAGTTTATGTTTCCGTCAGTCTTGCCATTGAAAAATACTGTTCTGCGCAGATACTTGGAGCTAGCCATATTCCATTGCTGGCGTTTCCTTTTGCAAAAACCTGCTGATAATCTTCCACGACTAGTTATGATGGCGAGAGGCATTGCAGATCCATTAGTTTCGTTTTATTGCCGCTTATATTTGGCCCACTGCGCACAAAAGTTACCTCAACAGGATATAGGTAACATTATATGTACTTTACTTGTTTAGTCATGAAGGTTAGCTATACTATCAATGCAGATAGGTATTTGTATATATATATTTGCTAATAAAATCTGTGGCAAATTTGACACAGTAAGCTGTAGCTTCTAGCGGTCATGTGAACTACAACTATGAAAAATTGATAGATCAATATAGTAGTTGGCAAATTTGACTCAGTAAGCTGTAGCTTCTAGGTGATTTTTTTCATCTGTCTAAAACTGGGCAGGTAGAGTAAAGTTGCCTAGCACCGATACCGATAGAAAGTAGTAGGTACCCGGCGGAATAGTCGAGGTGTCTAGAACACCACCTTTATAAAATCAACACAATAGTTAAATAAGGGATTAATGCAAGCTCGTAGAGGTTGAAAGAAAATGAAAAGTAGTGTACCAAAGTAACTGTTAGGCATTGATTCGTAGGGAGTTGTACTGGCTGTGTAGTGAATGTTGTAGTAGTCCTTGGGGTTTGTCTCTTGTTTGGATCTTTATTAGTTGAAGATACTTTTAAAATTGTCTCTTTGTTGTATTAAGACCTTATTTATATACTTTGTTCCATTTTAAAATGGTTCTTTCTTAGCTGGGATATAAAGTCTCACTTAAGATTAAGTTTTAAAATTTAATCTCTGTATTATGAGAAAAAAAAGTAAAGAATTCGGGAATTGAAGCTTAATTATTCCCTTAAAGAGACAATATTAAAGTAGTAACTTTGATATGGCGCTTAGAGAGAGAATCTCTCTAGAAGCAAAGAAGTTCAAAATTAGTCAAACAAAGACATCTTTGCTTGGCTAACATTGACTTTCAATGGGGAGTGCAGTCAAATATTAGCCGAGAATGAACCAATTTTCACGCTATCTCCGTTAACATGTAGTTGAAAGGAAGGAGTTTCTTGTGATTTGTCTGATTGGAAGATTTGAAAAATGGGCGGACTCGTCAGACTTGATAGGTTCCCTGGAGCCATAGGCGATATCGATGCGGCTGAAATTCTCGGTAATGATTGAATCCATATTCCTTTTTCACTTTGCTTGTAAAGAGGAAGTATGGATAAGATGGATGGAGAAACTAATTACTATTAGAGATGGTTAGAGACTACTCGTGAAATTCAATGCAGAAGGAAGGATATACTGGTCATGAATGTCGTGGGGTTGCATGCTCATCTTTGTTGGAATGCTTTGTTTAGAAAGGGAGGAGATGTTTATGTGGACATCATTGATGTGGAGTGCAATCTAGTAGACCTAGCTAAGGCCAATTTATATGCAAAAATGGGGAAAATGTGATGATTTCCATGTGATAGGAGAGAGGTGACTTAAGTTTCAGGTTTGGTTAACACAAGTTTTTAGCTCTGAAATTGTGGACAAGATTGGAAAGAGAGGGCAAAAGGTGATGGGGGGACATGACAAAAAAAAGGTAAGTTTGGAATGGGTGAGGAGCTAGTAGTTGGGAAAAATAGGGGCTTAGCCAGAAACAACTAAATTGGGAGGCATCAACAGGTGTTTTTAAAATAAAGGTTAATTGACGAAGATGAATGGTGCAAAAGGACAAATTTACCTTAGATTAGTGAATCGGTTTGGACGTAAAACTTGAACCAATTTAGTACTCAAAACAGTTCCCTCTGGTCTAAACGAAGTTGAATCATCCTTAATTGTCGAAATAATTAAAAATCACTTTTTCTTCGATTCGACCTTTTTTAGATCGGAGAGAACCATGTTGAGATCTTCAGAGGAATCTGGAAATGTCTTATCCTCGCAGAAAATACTATATCCTCTTCTTTTCATCAACTTGCGGTGATCAGATTTGTTTTTGCAATCTCGCTAGCGTTAGAGATGCCCCAATCCAGTGGGGGTATACTATAATAGATTCAGAAATTTTAGATAAAACGAAAAAATCGGAGTCCATATAGGATGCTACCTTTAGCTCTTATGTGGTAGGTCGTAAGGAAAGATATAGAAGGGCATTTGATGGGGTTGAGAATCTTGAGGAATTGATTCTTGTTTGTAATTTCTTTTTGGTGCACCATTGAGTTTTCGGTTTGTATGGATGATTGGATGACTTTTTTAGAGAACCACATTTTATTATAGGCTTACTACTTTTGGTATGCTGCTTTGTGTACGGGGATTTCCCCTATATCAATAAAATCATTTACATCATCAAAAGAATAATTAATTTCAGCATCCTACATACAATAATGTTGATTTTAATCCAACTCCTCAAGGTTGAGATCCAAAGAACCGTCTCTTTTGAAGTGCGTGACTTTACCTATGAAATGATAACCCGCCACTTCGCATTGCTTCATTATTGTAGCCGACAAAGCGATGGCTTTTAATGACACTGGTTAACATTGAGAAAGTAAATAAAGATGCCTTTCCATTAGCATTCATAGAAGGAGGGAGGAGTTTGTCAAAATAGACAAGGGAGAAGTGCTTATTTTTGCGAAAATTGTGGGAGTGACTTCGTAGGAGGAGGATAGAGTTATTGAAGTGCTAATTGATCGTGAACATATGAGTCAAAAGGGGTTAGCTATGAGAGTAAGGTTAGTAGAGGGGAAAGACAAAGGGGATGAAGGGAGGAGCATGAGGTTGGGATAACATTGTAGTGTATTGAAGGAGGTTTGGAGGAGTATGGGTGATTTGTTGGATCAAGGGAGGGAAGGAGAAATTGTCGATGGAGGTTAAGATTCTCTCATGGAATGTGGGTTGATGAATGTCCTAATTAAGAAGGGCATCATCAAGGTGAGAGTTATAAGAGGGGAATGGGGACATCTGTTGCGTGTTCAAGAAACGAAAAATGGATGTCTTAATTTACTAAATTGTGACAAGTGCGGGCATGGGAATGGAAGGTGTGAAGTATGATTGGGTTGTGATAAGGGGGAGGCGGGTGGCATTCTATTGTTTTAAAATGGACAAAAAAATGGAGGTAATGAAGGTGAGAAAGAGGGAGTTCATAGTTGCAACTCGGATTAGAAACGAAGGGAGTGGTGAAGAATGAGGTTTTGGGGGGAGTGCACTCACCGGTGGGAAGGGCTCAAGGAAGAGTTTTGGGAGGAGATGACCACCTCAAGGACGAAATAGGATGTCCCTAAGTTTAAGAGGGTCTTCTAACACGATGTGATAGATGTAGGAAAGACTGGGATGTAGAACGGTGTCTAAGCCAATTGGGGAGTTTTGGAGTTTACTAGTAATCATTTTTGGTGTCTAAGCCAATGGGGAGTTTTGGAGTTTACTAGTAATCAATCTCTTATTGATCTTCCTTTACCGGGAACAAGTTTCACATGAACCAACGGAGAGGATTCTGCTTCAAAATACGTTGAACAGATTCTTGGTGTCCATCGTGTGCCAGGTGTATTGCAAGTTCCACAGTTAGGTTGACTTCAAATTATTCTCCTATCATGCAAGATGGTTTGCAGAGGAAGGAGTAAATGCTTTTTTCGATTCAAGGGCATATGGCTTAAGATAATTGATTTACACACTTCCTTTCCGGTTTGCAAGGAAGTTGAAGATACTAAAAGGGGACATGAGGGAGCAAGAAGATTTTCGGGAGGGTAAAGGTGAAGTTAAGGGAGTTGATGTGGAGAGAGTCGAAAGGTTCAGATAGTCAGAGGAGAGGGGGAGAATGAGGAATGGTAAAAGGGAGGTAGCTACGTTGTCAATAGTGCAAGAGACTAGTTGGAGGAATACTAAATTCTTTCACCAGGTGGTTGTAACAAATAAAAGAAGGAATTTTATAGAATCTTTAAAAGAGAACGAGGTAGTATTCGAGGGAGAGGAGGAAGTAAAAGGGAGATTGTGGGCATTACAAATAATAGTATAGCAAGGTGGTGAGTTGGAGACATAAGTTGGGAGGAATAGTGTTTAACAAAATAAGAGATGAATGGGGGTAGTGGCTAGAGAGGGTTATAGCAGAAGAGATGGTGAAGGAGGCGGTAGAAAGTTGTAGAAGAGACTAGGCATCGGGATAAAAATAAAATGATGAAAGAGTAAACAGCACAATGAACAATTCAATGGACGAAAGCTTTGATCCAAAGCTTCAATGAAGAAGAAAGGATGAAATCAAAACCTGTTTTGCAGAAGGGGAAGCACCGGTTCGTTAGTCGAATCTTTTGTGACAAATTTTGGTAGATGCCAATTATTTGAAATTATATGGGGAGATGAGGTGATCTAGATAGGTTGCTCGGTGTGCGAAAGGTTGCTGAAGACGATATTACACGCCGCTACGTGTGTTGGCGAACAACGGAGCTGTTGTGGTGCATGTGAATCACACATGCGTTTTCTCGTTGCGGGTCTTCTTCCTCATAGGTTACTGGTAGCTGGGCTTTCTTCAAGACTAGAAAGTGAGGATCAGATGTCAACTGTTAATGGAAAATTGAAGAAATCAAATTTGTTCTTTGCTGGCTTCTTTTTCAATTCTGTAGTTTAATTTTTTTTTTTACCTTTTAAGACAGAAAAAAGGGTTTCGAGAAGGGACTACCATCTTGGCTCTGATGTCAGAGGCGGATCTAGGATTTAAACTCTATTGTTTCAACATTTAAGGTTCTTAGACTGAACCTATTATATTTTTAAAGTTATGAGTTCAGACCCACTATGTGTTGCTATTTTAGTAAATTTTTACCCTAAACTTATACTCCACGTCGAAAGTACTGGTTTAGATGAACCCAGTACTATAACACTACGTACGTCTCTGTCTGATGTCATGTTGAATGAGATTGGAAAATGTGATCTTTTTGTTCTTTTCATAAGTGTACGGGAAAATGTGATCTTGGCTCTTGCCACTCAAAGAATTCTACCTTTTGCTGAAATATATGTAATTTTGGGACAGCTTTTGGACACACCAAAATCACCATTCGATATCTTTGTTGCTGTTGTTTTATTTGAGTAAACTAAATTTCAGAAAATGCAGGTCCAGTTAATGTACTGTGGAGTTGACTGCTCAGTACTTTGTCTGATCACAGTCTAAACTCTTTTCCTAACATTTGTTTTGGGAATCAAATAAAATACTCTTCTACTTACCAGCCCGTCCCTTCTTTCCTTCTTTTGGTTCACCGTGGGAATTTAGGAGCTTCCAGGTCTTGCTAGCATTCCAGATATTTGAGTTGTAAGCTTGACCTTTATATGTTGGCAAAGTATTACATCTGTGGTGATCTGATCTGATATGCTGTCAGTTTTATTGTATTTTCTAGAATAATTCATTTGTTTTTTTCTCACAGGACATCTGATAATTTCTATGAATGACATGAACACTCTTCTGATGAATGGTGCACATATTGCATCTGTGGAGAAAACATCTGGAGTTCTATCAGGAATTGGAAGTTCAAAATTGGGCCTGATGGAACCAGCTATTGAATATGTTATGAAATGCTTGTTCAGGGAGTCATGTGAGGTTGGTAATTAATAGCCATTCTTTCTTGTTTTCTTGTTTTGCTTCCGGCAAGGTGTGCTTTGCTTTGGTGTCTTATCACATTCAGACAGACGTATTTACAATTTAAACTAGGCTCTGAGTTTTGGAATAAGTAGTTATGCTTCCACTTTTTTTTTTTAACTTTATTTTAGTGACATCACTAATAGACATTAACTCTCTTTTTAAGATGTGAAAGGGTGATAAGATAATCTCTAGAAACCGAAAAAAAAACACATAACACACTATGAGGATGGTTTCAGGAAGTTGAGCAATGGGATCGGAACCTGAGGTAGGTTATTTACGGGAGGGAAGGTCTTGGTACAACAGGAGTGGATAGGAAAAGAGGGAAATGAGGAGCTGTTTGAGGAGATAAGGTGTGGGAAGGAAAGGGAAGAAGAAGTAGAGAGGAAATTCAGAAAATGTAGGGACGGAAAAGAATGAGGATAGTGAAGAAGGTGAAGGGTTTGGGTAGTAGAGGGAGGGTGAAAAAATAGAGGAGAGGGAAAAAGAAACATGTAGTTGAGAAAGGGTGGAGGGAATAGGGTAGGGTGCAGTCAAAGTCGAGGGAGCTGGCCGTAATAGAGTGGGGTAAGAGAGATAGGGGCATTCAGAAGCGAGGGAGGTGGCTAAGAAAGGGTGGGTAACAGGGGAAGTGGGCAGGGGGCATTTGTTCTAAGGGCTGTTGTAGTGGGTTCATTTTCCATTTTATTTGAACTATTTTGAGATTGATCAAAAGGCAAAAATTTCCACCAAAAGATCTGTAATTTTCATTTTCTTAAACATAATGGGATAAGGGTAGGGTTCTTTTTTGGTTGGCACCTGCCCTGAGCAGTTGATCTTTGTTGATCATCAGTAAAAACACATGCTGTTTCAAACCACAGGGAGCACAGGTGAAGCAATCCACCTAATGCTGAGCAAGAAGATGGTTTTCTGCCTGGTTTTTGTGGTGGAGTCTCTTGGTCCTATACCAAATGTCTATTGCAACAGTGGCCCTAATATGCTCTCCAGAAACAGAGAGAGAACAGCAAATTAAGCCACCTAATGGGAGTTGAAAAGAAGACTAAAAATTGAAGAAATAAAGACTTGTTGGGGACACGTCATATGAGAGCTCAAGAAAATGGATTAATGATTTGACAAAAATGGGTAGATGGTATCTTAACAGCAAAGTAGACTATTCCCCAAAATACATGATATAGGTATCCTGAGTATCCTCAACTGATGTGACTGGTAGATGTTTAATGTAGCTCATGAGAAGGAGGCATTGAGTTCCATCAAAAGCACAAAATTACAAGGGAGTTTGGCCTGTTTAGTTTTCCCCTAATTGAAAGAATCTATGCTCCTCTTAAACAGTGTTGTCAAAGGCAAAAAGCTCTAATGGAGCATGCATCGTAATCGTACCGTTATAAAAACAGTCCATAGGAAGTGGAGCAACCTCTAGTGCCCATTCGCCATCCTTCATGAGTCCGGTTTTCTGTGCTACCTTATTCTTAGATCCAGCGAATTCATTGGTATTGGTTTCAGAGTCCACTGGCTAAATGCGCTTCAGGTCTATTAGGGCTTTAAGCGCAAAGCACAATTTAAGTGTGGGCTTTAGTAAAAAAGGCACAATGAATGAAAAATATAAAAATATATATGCAGTTCAAGAAAAAAGTAACAAATTCATTCATAATGTTTCCTTAACAAAGAATACACTTATCTGTCGATTATATTTGTTGTTTAGTACTGCTCGATTCAAGATAGAACTCATGGGCAGTGAATGTGAACGCCTTAGTGCCTTGCCTACATTGAAGCACAACTTAAGTGAGGCAAAGCGCCCTCCCCGAGCTTTTGTGAGCTTCAGGGCTTAAGCGCGCGTTAAATAAGCGTTTGATAACACTGCTCTTAAAAAGTTATAAGGTGCTCTATTCCTTTTCAAGATGGATCGAGGTTGAGAAATATGGCCTATCTTTTGGAATCAGAATGTGCCAATAAATAATTTCATTGTACTACACATGTTTCTGTCTCTGTCAATTAGTACTAGTTGAAATGAAAAAAAAAAATTGTATGAAGAGGATAAAAGAAAACAGAAAAAAAGTTCCCCTGCCGGGAATGAAATTGTGCTTCATGTCCCTTGTTAGTTGTTACCAACTTTTACTCACTAATTGCTATACCTCAATACAAGAGAAGGGCTAAACAACTTTATCCGAAAAAGAGGATGAGAGCTAGACAACATATTAAATTAAAGCTGAGCTGTTGGCCAACTTAGGCTGCTTTCTACTCTCTTCTGGACAGAAAGTGATCTTTTTTTCTTATGGAAGGGTAGGATCTGAGCAGAAAGTAATCTTTAATCTACTAGCACACATCTAGTGGCCAATTAATTTTTTGTCGGAATAAGTACATGCGCAACAAGATAAATCCCTGTCTTTGCGCCACCTTCGTCTTGCCCTTGATTTTGACTCAAAATCTCGAGTAAGAAAAAACTAAATGTCGCTAGATTAGAGCGGAATTTGTTCTTTCTTTTGTTCACATTACTAGCTGTTATAAGAAAAGCATATATACTTTGTAATAACAACCTATTGACTTGTAATGCATATGTGAAACAGTTGCAAGTTGGAGAAATATTGATGGGGCTTGGACTTGGGAGGAACCAATCAGAGTTGTTTGGAAACTCATCATGCATCTCGCTTGTTCTTCACCATTTATTAAAGGAACTTCCTATAGAAATAATTTTTTCTAATGCCTTGGACATTCTTCATCTCATTGAGTGTAGCTATGATTACTCCTTTGATCAGGTATGTTACTCTGTGATTCATATGTTGCTGCTTCGTGAAGCTTTTAGTTCCATTTATGCCTAACATCATTTCTGTTCAATATGCAGTGTTTGAATTTTAAGTTACTAGGACACAGACTATGTGAAAACATATCTCTAGTGAATGAAGTCAATTTGGTAATGAAGAAGGTTATTCAGGTATGCAGTGTCTCTTCTTCAAGTACTATGTTTCTTTGAGGGTTGGGATGGGGGCGTCTCTTTCTGTCTCTTTTGCTAGTAATTATCTTTGTGAAGTCTAAGATAAACAATGAGATGAAATGAGGGAATGCATGAAGAGTAATGTTTTTTCTCCTAAAACCTTTTATGGTCACACTTATAATGTACATAGTTGTATCCATCAGAGGTGGGATAGTAACTCTATACTTCCTCAAGTAATTTTTACACTTAACTGTATTTTACCCTCTCCTTCTAATTGGTGCATACAAGCTGTACGTACCAAACTTGTTAACATATGTAACTAGTTCGAGGACCGGCAAGGTACTTGGTATATTTCTGCAAGTTGAGTAATGTGACTTTATGAACTCAGTGGAATGTCTTTTAAGAGTATCTTTTATCTGACGAAGTGACAGTTGATTTCTACGTACTTGCTCTAATGAAATACTAAATTTGATGTAATGTGAAGTGTAGTCTAATCTTTTTGCACAAGCTTTTGACCGGTAAATTTTTAATTATCACACACAAGTTTGTACTCTGATTATTACACACAACTTCCATTTGACCAATATGCAAGCTTCAATTCTTGATTAGTTGTTTGATCAATAAAGTTTGCAAATTGCCACTACCATGGTTCTATATTCTGCTT
The DNA here is from genome assembly GCA_002018475.1 of Nicotiana obtusifolia. Taxonomy (NCBI): domain Eukaryota; kingdom Viridiplantae; phylum Streptophyta; class Magnoliopsida; order Solanales; family Solanaceae; genus Nicotiana; species Nicotiana obtusifolia. Next base: position 69,176 of record MCJB01052253.1, on the reverse strand, counting down.
TTGCACGGAGTCTTGCAATGATGTTTGTTCGTGCTCTTCCATGAAACTGAATTTCCTCCAATTAGAATGTAATATCCAGAAGTAGAAGTAGTCTTTCAGAGGGTGACTTTGCCCAATCTGGGTCTATATACCCAACAATCTGCTCATATCCTTGATTCTTGTGGAGTAATATTTTTGTTAGAGAAGATATTATTAACCTTGGCTGCAGACCGTTGCGTCTCAATGAGAATCTCATAGAGGGTTCAATAACTAATTTACAGCAATCACCAGAAAGATAATACCAGGTCGAGTCATTGTGAGATAGTTTAACTTCAGAACCAACCTTACATATCTCTTTGGATTACCAAGAGACTCCCTGACATGGTAGAAATCTAATATTTGGACTAGAGTGTGTCAGAAAGCCTACAATCTGTACTCCTTCTAAAATGTCGAGCATACTTTATAATATAAAAAGTGCTTATATTATAATATAACAATGTTTGATCTTGGATGTGATGCCTCAGTGCTTAGGAATATTGCAATACATATATGGTCGGTTTGTAAGTGCAAAAAATATGTTGGTTTAACACAATTCCATCCAGGTCACTACCCATGCTAACTATGTTATCAACATTAATTATCGAGGAGATATATGAAATGTATAAATGTGGAGCATAGTGTGGATAGAACATCAAATGATTAGCTTTAAGCCTATACGAAACTTCTAACTAATTATGCTGAACTTACCAAACCTTGTCCCATGAGACTATTTTAAACCGTACGAAGACCGCGGGACTTTCTCTAAGCAACAAAATACGTGTGATTACTTTATATATACTTCAAGATTATGAAGAATGTATTCTCATTCTCGAACTGATGAAAAAGCCAATGATGAACATCAACTATGAAGAGAAAGAGATGGATATAAGCAATATTATGTATCACTGTAGTTGTGTCCGAAAATATATGTGTATAGTGTTTGTGACAAAACATGCCTTAAGTTGATCAATTTGACCATCCATAGCAACCTTCATCGTGTACATTCATCGATAACTAAGGAAAGATTCCTGGAGGCAGAACAATAAATTATTCTATCCTATGGTGTAAAGTAAGCATATCCTCATTATAGCCTATCACGAGCTTACAAAGGAAGAGATTTTCCTGCAGAGGAGAATAGAGATGGAGGATGAGGACGACATGGAAACATAATGGTTTGATGATGAACGATGATATGTCATGGAGGCATAAAGAGATGAGGATTACGAGTAAATCAAATATCTTCCTAAATGATATGCCATGGACTATGTGTAGGAGACAAGTCTGTAGCAGGTTAAAAGTGTGAATAATCTGAATCTCACATGATGCTGGCATTGATGATAAGTCAGGAGCAATGGTGCCGTGGGAGGAGACAAAGAAGTACCGATAGAATCTCAAGTGATGGCATGGATAAAATCACAGAAATGTCGGCCCTGGGGTTTTGGCTTAAGGGAAAATGTAGTACATCAGGGGATGCATGGTACGCGTACACCATATATTTGAATCTTCGTGGTGAACCACCTCAGGTACTTAAGTAGAGAAGAGTAGAGGGACATGTTATCCACTGAGTTGCAGAAGTTGGAAACAATCGATTTATCGGTTGTCAAAAGGAAAAAACACAGAGATGTCAAGATGGTAAAAAAGAGATACTTCCTCTCGTCCCAATTTATGTGATGATGTTTGACTCGGCACGGAACTTTAGAAAGGAAGACTTCTGAAGCTTGTGGTCTAAAACAAGTTATAGATATTTGTGTGGTTATAAATCATCCCATTTGGAAGGGATAAAGTAGGAAGTTTAAAGTTAAATTGTTTTTAAATAAAGAAGTATGCCATTCTTTTTGAAACAGACTAAAAAGGAAAGTATAACACATAAATTGAGACAAAGGGAGTATAAAATAAGGTTGGGTTTCAAAGAAGGTGAAATTGCTTGACATAAAGTATTGAAGAAAGTCGGATGAGTAGAAATGAGTGGTCACCCAAGGATTAGGCAATGAAGAAACCAAGTGCTCTCAAAGACACGAGGAAGGAACAAAAGATCATAGGAATAAATTAGTGTGTAAAACTTGATCTGGATAGCGGAGAAAGCATACTATATATCAAATAACTTGTTGTGAGAATTGTATCCCCCAAATTTAGTGAAACATGTGATTGTTTGATTAGATTGCGAGCGGTCTCGATGAAATGTTCTATTCTTCTTCTTCTCAATTACTGCAATTTATTAAGAGGTATGCAGGACCTCTGATGAAAAATCACAGGAGAGCCTATAAAATGCTAAAACCGACAAAATGAGCATTTTTGTATTATCCTCGTGAAATGTGCATGGAACCTCAAACTAATTTCGAACATTAGTATAAAATGTCTAAAGTTTGAAAAATAACTTAAAACAATCTTTTATTCAGAATTTTCAAGTACATTTTGAATAATCATCGGTGGAACTAATAAAGTAACGGAAATTCCAAAGTGAAACTGATGTGACGGGGACTCCAAACATCCGAATGAAGCTATGTTGCTAGAATCTTCCAAAAATGCTGCCATACCAGTCTCGAATCCTCCAAAAGTGAATAACTTTTAGAGGATCCGACACATTCCCCAGCATTTTTGAAAGATGCGAGCAACATAGGAATGAATTAAAGATAAAAGTAACCGTGCCTAATTATTAGGACGACGAAGCCACGAGGTAGGGACAAACAGATATGTTTACTAAGTTGTTACTACTCACATTTTAGATATAAAGATGAGATAAACCATATATTATTTTCTGAAAGTTGGATAAATTTTTTGAGAAACTAATCTTGTAATAGTTGTTGTTGTCATGAGGGCTTTTTGGAATTAAGATCGGTTGAGTCGGCAGTGCAGTCGACTACCCCAAGAAGTGAAAGTTGGTCAAAAGCCGGGATGTTGAAAAAGCTAGCTCCGACACTTGAACTTGATAGGAGAGCCTCAGTCTAGTTTTCCTATGATCGAAGCTGCTCCGGAACCTTGATTGGTAGACTAGGAGGGTTTACTCAACTACGAAGGACTGTAAAAGCTCATGAAAAGTTGTAAACACTTGCTATCTTTCTTCGGAGTTTGAGAGCGTGTCAACCTTCCGATTCCGGCTGCAAATTCTTGTGTTGTGCTTGTAGAGTGTTCCAATACTTATGGAGTTGTGGTTGTGCTTGTTTATGCACAGATTCTCAGTAGACAAAAGTTTCCTGGATGGTATTCAGATATTGCACAATGACAATGCTTTCTTCTCCTGGCGTTGCTGGTAATTGTAGGAGTAATTTGTCACGGAAGCTATACTATGTGAGGATTAAGATAAACAAGAAGCACCCAAGGGTGTGACGTAGCTATTAGTGCACTGAAATGAAGATCGTGGGAAAACAAGTTTCAAATCCTGGCAAAGGCTAAAAAATTGTAAGATTTCTTTCCATCTGCCTAAGAGCTTGGTAGTAGAGTTAACCGATACCTGCACTCGATGAAATAGTTGAAGTTCATGCGAATTGGATCAGACACCACCGTTATTCAGCAAGTAAATAAAAGGATAGTTTGAGAGAATGTGGGGAGACTAATATCTGTGCCTGAAGGACTATAGTCACACTGACAATTTACATAGCTATATTTACCAGACATGGATATTGAATCTATACTACCTCAAATATAGCTTTTTACAATCTTATCTCTTTCACAACGCCTCTCCAATGTTCAATGTATAAACACTTGATTTCTAATTTTTATTTTGCTATCTGGGTTCATCTTTCTTCATGTTAATCTCAAATAATTCCCTATCCTTTCGCAGCCCTGGTTCTCTACTATATGACTCTTCACAGGGTTTTAATTAATTTGTGTTTCAGGTTGTGTCTCGGTTTAATAGCTTTGATGAGTACCTCAATGTTGTAGACGCTCATATAGATATTGCTCTCCAGAAACACATGGTAAGTTGAGAGATTTCTGGTGAATGGTTTATGTATATCTAGCACGGTTCCATAGATATTTTACTCTTCTGCAGCTATGGTGCAAAGCATGATGTCATCTGCTATTGACCGTGCAACCTGTTGTCTCGATCTTTTCATTGAGCATATGCTGGTTCAAAATGAACACATGATGGTCCTTTTGCTTCTTCAATCATTGTTGCTAGTTCAGTTGTTTATACTGTACATCCCAAAGTTAGTACATAATTCCTTTTATTCTTGTATAACTCAGTTTGGCTAAATTAATTCATTTTTAGGGTGTAGGAAATTCCAAGAAACATATTAGACAATGAAGGATCAAGAAATTTCTTTTCAAGCCCTAACTCAATTTGTTTTCAAATGGTCACTAATCCAATCAGTGATGAAGTTTGTTCTAGCTTCTTGATTTATGTGAGGAGTGCATGACATTCACCCCTCCACGTTTCGCTGATACCCATCTCTTTTTCTTCCACTTTGTTCCACTCCCCAGCTTTTTTAACTTGCAATAGCAACCAGTACTCGTAATGGTAATAGTACGAGGGTGAAATTGTTTAGGTGGGCTATGTTTTATGTTTCTAGTATATTCGTTTTCGCACTCTTATTTGGATGTGTTTGGTATGGTGGAAATGGTTTATGAGAAAAATGTTTACAGTTACCATATGTTACTTATTTTTATATCCAACCAAACTCTGGGGATTGGAAAATGATTTACCAGGGTTAAACATTTTCAACAAAAAACACTTCTCCATGGAAACATTTTCCTTCATATCCAATGCATCCTTTGTTTATGTTGCGTGTTTTCTTGTAATTTTCATCTACAGTTTGTTGATGTGTGCTCATCTCTAATACACCTCACATTCCATACGTCTTCTCTTAACTTTATGAACCTATCTCTTCTCTTGCAACTAAGGAGCCCAATCATGATATCTTTTGGTCTTTTTTTGGTTTTCTTCACTACTTTGAAGCATCGGGTTTGCAAAAATGATGCTCCAGTAAGTAAAAAGTTATTGATTCTTTACAGAAGTAGGGGAGATGCTAGTGTTTGCTGACCTTGGAGCTCATGTTAGGTTTGAGTAGTTCATAAAATAGTTGGAATGTCCCATCCGGGTGATATGACATCGTACTCAATTGGTAATTTAATATTTGGTTACCGCTGTTCAAAGATGTGAGAAATAGCACGGGAAAAATATATTATTGATATGTTCTATTAAGTGTTATACAAGAGCCCTATTTATATGTAATCTCTCTCTCTATATATATATATATAAAGTAGGGACTTGGCAAGATGATGTGGCACCTCTTATCGACTAGGAAAGGCATTTATCTAATTTCTCAATTTTTTGAGCTTTTTCCTCCTATTAAATTTAAGAAAATCATATTTTAATTACAAGAGAAAGACACCGTTTAAAAAAAAACATCTTTATTGCACCTCCATAATAAATGAGTCAGAACCAAAAAGGCACACTCAAGAGACTCAATATTAAAAATACCGTTATTACGTTTCATCAGAAGCCAAAAGACACAATTTCTTTGTGTAATCAATGTGCTATTAATTGAGAATGCAACCATTAGTATATGATCTTCATTTTCCTTTTTAAAGTTGTGCATGCTATGCTGAGAATACTGAAAATCATTGATGCTGAAAGAGAGGATATGTAAATGCAAACTTCCATCGAGTCAGAGAAGGTTGTAAATTTTGTTTTCTCATTCTGTTTACTGCTCCTTGTGTTTCTTCTGTCTACATGATTGTAGTAGTAATATTGGATATATTAGTTCTTACAGCAGTAGTCCATATAATGATATAACATAGAATGTTCAAGTTTCTTGTGACCAACAACTATGGGGCATCTCCACAATTTTGTCTGCTCCTATCAAGTGCAATTATTTTTAGAGAATAGAAAGAGATATATGGTTTTTTTAAAGGTGATGCGTGTAATGAGAAGGGTCAAGTTGCAACCATTTCACACCAAGGTACGTAAAAACGTTTCTCGAAAGCTGTCTCACTATCATTTTTCTTACAGAGAGATACCGAAAAATATTTCTAAATTAATTGAGGAATTTAAATGAAGAGTGCCGAGAGTGTCCACAAGGAAAGAAGAATTATTTGGAGAAAGAAACAATGAATTTCACAGCAAATTAGGAGAGATTTGAGAGAAAATGTTGTTCCATTATTGTTGGAGAGGAAAGAAGGTAAAAGCCTGAGATGAAAAAAGGAAAGAAGAATAACGAAAGAGTGGAACGGAAGAAGGAAATAAAAGGAAGAAATAAAAAGAGAGGTAACCAAAATAGCAACTTGGACAAGGAGTCAAAGTCTGTGTTATCATTATTCACTTCCTTTTCCTAATTCCTTCTTTTATTTTTTTCTAAAAATTTTTCTGTTTTAGTTTTTGGTATGTAGTTTATTTGTTAGTGTCATAGCAATATATTTAGGATGCTAATGTTTTGGTTTAGTTGGAGTAGCTAACTGATTATACAGATGTTATTGATAGTTTGTGTCCACAAAGCAAAAATCACCATCTCAATTAATAGGGGACAAAGAAGAAAAACATCATAATAATGTTTTCTAAGTCGAGATTGGAATCTCAAATTTCAAACATCTCTTTAAACATAAATAACAAATACTAATATTTATACGTATACAACTGTATCAAACATGTTCAAGCGCTTCAGCTTTTAACAAAAATGAAAAGAAATTCCAAGTTCCTTTCTAATATTTCAAAGTTTTTAGTTTGTGAACATTTTGACAAGAAAAAATTTATGAAAGAGTAAAAAGTAATTACCCAATTATTACACCATCCTATATTTCTATCATTAGTGAAATAGGAAAGAAGAGGACATAAGTAATTACTTCTATTTAAGTGAGTCAAATATTTCATTAATAATTTCTTAACAATAATTTTTGACTTTATTCACTTTATAAATTTTTTCTTAACTTAGGCAACTATTGCAAAGGGATGTATTAATTATTAGCCCACACACCTTTAGGAGAACAAAATTTCTTCCGCCACATAAATAAAAGGTAACCATGAATATGACTTTAACTGTTTTTTTTTTTCCGGTAATAGGCTTTAACCTTTCTCAAAACTGTCGAATATCTTGATAACCAATTTTTGTTGTTATGAAATTAGTTGGCTCTTCTTACTTAAAGGTTATTTTGTTATAGGATGATCTCAAATTTTTATAATCATATTTTGGCAATTAGTGAAGTATATGACGAATATTTAGAAAATGTTGATCTTTTTAATTACTTGTACGTTCTTATGTCTCCGAGTATTTATGAAGTTTTTTCATCACCGCGCGAGCGCGGATAAATTAACTAGTGTTTACATATACCTAAAGCCTTCTCTATCAATGTGGGACACTATACATGAACTAACTCTAACACTCCCCTCAAGCTAGTGTATATAAATCATATGTACCGAGCTTGTTACATATATAACTAATACGAGGACTCGTGAGAGATTTGGTGAATATCTACAAATTGATCATTTGACTTCACAAACTTTGTAACAATATCTCCTGAGAGCATCTTCTATCTGATGAAGTAACAGTCAATCTCAATGTGTTTAGTCCTCTTAAGGAATAATGGATTTGATGCAATATAAAAGGTAGCTTGATTATTACACACAAGTTCCATCTGGCAGATTTCTCCAAATTTAATTCTTTGGGCAATTGTTTGATCCAAACTAGCTCACATGTTGCCATAGCCATGGCCCAATATTCAGCTTATGCGCTAGATCGAGCAACTACATTCTGGTTCTTGCTTTTCTAAGAGAGCAAATTACGTCCAACTAAAACACAATATCAATCTTCTCTCAAAGTGCTTTGGCCTTTTCTCTCCCTCACTAGCCTTTTTGGTTAAATGATCTTGAACACCTTGGCCTTTACACCACAACTCGACAGACTAAGCCCAAGCTAAGTAGTTTGAACTTCCCATTAAAGGTTCCAAAGTAATCATAATAGTTGAACTTCCAGAACCCGTGTTTTTAGAACCAAAAACATCAAATGCCCTAGACATCGTTGGATTCAAGAGAGGTCTTGCAAATTATCACCAAATACAGAAAGGATCAATTGTAAGTTGCTAAAACAGGCGAAGGAAACACTTTAGTTTCTGGTAAAATCACTATAGCTGCCGGAAATTCAGTGTAACCGGAAAAATCGCAAAGTGATCGAAAAAAAAGAGAACAGTATGGATAGGTTCCGCATTACTAGATGAGCAAACTGAAGAAATTTTGTCAAAATAAGGGCGGAATAGATTGTACTCGTGATACACGAATATTAAAGAGGAGAGTCGAGAAGTTGGTGAAATAAGCAAGCAGGTAGTTGGCAATCAAAAAGTAGTTAGAGTTAGTTAGAGTTAATTAGAAATAACTAACTTCTGTTAGTGAGGGAATCTGTTCAGAATAAGTGAAATCCATCGTTCAATGTAATTGATATAAATATAGTTGTATTACACGATTATAATCATCAATGGGAATACAATCTTCTATCCTAATTTTTCCTCTGTTCTTCTTCCTTCATTTCTCTGCAATTTCTCAAGTTTTTGTTGACTTCTCGAAGCTTCTTCCTGAATCAACTCCGCAATCCTCGAGTACTCCTTGAGCTCTTGCATTCGTGTATCATTGGTATCAGAGCACTCGATCCTCAGAATCATGGCGAAAGACACTCGATCAAATGACAACTCGACTGAAGAACCAGTTGACTTACGTGAGTTGATGCAAAAATTGATAGCAGATGTGGGAGATAAAGCTTTATCTGGTGAAGTTTCACATTTGAAACAATTGGATCAAACAGTCCGTGAATTGAAAGAACAACTGACTAATTCAAGGAAGCATCGAAAGGACAAATCTCCATTACGAAATGAATGCGAACCATCAGAAGAAATGTTCCAACAAGAAAGAAGCCCTACTAGTTGCAACCACCACAACTCTAACTTCTCTAGGTGATCTAGGATGGAGTTCCTACAATTTGCAGATGAAGATCTGAGATCATGGTTGTTCAAAATTGAACAATATTTCTCTATGAAAAAGGTTGCTACCGAGGAAATGGTCGAAGTAGCTGCATTGCAACGGGAAGGGGAGGCTATACAATGGATCTGTCCTACCAACTACTTGGAATGAGTATGTTATGGCATTAATCGAAAGGTTTGGGGCTAATTTTGATGATCCAATGGAGGAAATTAAAAGATCAAACAAACTGGTAATGTGAAGGAATATCAAGCTGTTTTTGAGAGAAATTTGAATAGAGTAAGATTGTCTCAAGAAAATGCCATCAGCTGCTTAATTGGAGGTTCGAAACACGAGCTTAACATTGCAGTCAAACTCACCAATCTAACTACACTATCTCAAGTGTATAGAACAGCCAGAATGCAAGAAGTTTACCTAGCTGCAACCAAACAATCCTCTTATGCACCAAGTCCCTCAGCCAAGAGATATGCAGGGCAAGGAACCACGGGTAAACCTTTATTACCTATTCCTAACTTCAGTAGTTCAGCTTATACTAAAGGTGTCAATAGGCGAACATTGAGTCTGGATGAAATGAATGAAAAAAGGGCAAAGGGTTATGTTGCTTCTGTAATGAGAAATATGTAACCAGGCATATGTGTAAGAATTCCAAACAGATATACATATTAGAATTGGAAGAGACAAAAGAAATACAAGACACAGGTGAAGAGCAAGAATTATTGCTGCAAGAGGATAGTTTCACTCCACTGGATCCATCTCAACCTGTAGAACAAATGGAGATTTGTATTCATGCTTTGAATGGCTCTTTGGGATAGAGAACTCTAAAAGTGACTGGTTATCATGCTAAGAAAGCACTGAATATACTGATTGACACCGGTAGTTCACACAATTTCACAGATCCTGACTTGGTCAAGCACCTGGGATGTAAGATCAAATCTACCCACCCTCAAATGGTAGTTGCTGGTAATGGAAGCATGATGGTAGACAAAATGTGTACCATCACTTGGTTACTACAAGGTGCTGAGTTTTGAGTAGAGTTCTTGCTACTACAAATAGGCTCTTGTGGAGTAGTTATGAAAGTGCAATGGTTGTTGACCCTTGGGGATATAAAGATGAACTTTAGGAAGTTGACTATGGAATTCTGGTACGAAAGAAGAAAACATCTATTCGGAGGTGCTGACATCCAGATTAAAGTTCAAGAAGCTGAAAAATTGGTCAAACACACAGGTAACATTTCTCAACTATGTATGATTCAAGTAGTGTCCATGGGGAGTATAGGAGAACAATGGCATGCAATAAAGGCTAAGGAAAAACCAAAAACGGATGCTAGATTAGTGCGGTTGTTATCTGAGTACTCCAAATTGTTTGAAGAACCTATTGAACTACCACCTTCTAGAGGTGTGTTTGATCACAGGATTGTGTTGCAAGCTGGTACTGAGCCTGTGAATAAACGACCCTATAGGTATCTTTTAGTTAAAAAGGATATTATTGAAGGATTGGTACAACAAATGCTAGACCAAGGTATCATCCAACCTACCTGTAGCCCTTTTGCATCCCCAGTGGTTTTAGTAGGGAAAAAGGATGGTACATGGAGATTTTGTGTGGATTATTGGGATCTTAATAAGCGTACAGTAAAGAACAAGTTTCCAATTCCTATTGTGGAAGACCTGCTTGATGAATTAGGAGGATCAAAGGTCTTTTCTAAGATAGACCAAAGATGAGGCTATCATTAACTTAGAATGGCAAAGGAGGATGTATCTAAAACTGTTTTCAGGACTCACTCGGGCATTTTGAGTACTTGGATATGCCATTTGGCCTTTCAAATGCTCCTGCAACCTTTCAAGGGCCGATGAATTTTGTCTTTCAGAAGTTCCTTACGAAGCAGGTGGTGGTTTTCTTTGATGATACACTAATCTACAGCAGTACCATAGAAGATCATTTGACTCACTTAGAATCTGTATTTATGGAGATGAAGAAGCACCGGTTGTTTTGCCAAAAAGAGCAAATGCTTCTTTGGAGTTCACAAGATTGAATACCCGGGACACTTTATCAGAACATAAGGTGTTTCTACTGATCCCCACAAAATAGAAGATGTGGGGAATTGACCTACTCCAACTACACTCAAACAGTTAAGAGGATTCTTAGGTTTGGTTGGCTACTACAGGAGATTTATTAAAGGCTTTGGAGTCATCTGCAAGCCTCTAAGGGGTCGTTTGGTACGAACACAAGTAATGCAAGGATTAGTAGTGCAGGGATTAGTAATGCAGGGATTAGTAATGCAGGGATTGTAGTGTTGGGATTATTTTTTATCAAGTGTTTGGTTCATTGTATTAAAAATTAATTATGCAATGTATAAGTTTGGATTTAGTAATTTTAAGTCTTATCCATGTATAGCTAATCCATGGATTAGTAATCCCTTCCTTTCCATGGTATTAGTTAATCCCTCATATGAGGTATAACTAATCCATGTATTAGGTAGGAGTAAATTGAATTGACCAACCAAACATGGTATTGGACGGATTAAATTTTTATACGGGGATTATTTTGTTTAATACGGCCTACCAAACGACCCCTAACTGAACTAACCAAGAAGGATAATTTCAAGTGGTCACCTACAGCCAATTTAGCCTTTGCATAGCTGAAGGAAGCACTTATCCATGCCCCTGTTCTAGCCTTACCTAATGCCAACAAGACATTCATTGTGGAGACTGATATGGCTATGGAATAGGAGCAGTTCTCATGCAGGAGGGGCACGCAATAGCCTTTATCAGTAAGGCTTTATCACCTAGACATGCTGCATTATCTGTCTATGATACGGAACTATTAGCTATTGTGCATGCTGTCTCTAAATGGTCACAGTATTTGTTTGGACAGAAGTTTATCATAAGGATTGATCAGAAGGCTCTGAAGTTTCTTATGGAGCAGAAACTGCACATCAACTCTCAGCTTTTGTGGTTAACTAAACTGATGCCTTTTGACTACACTATAGAGTACAAGAAGGGTGTAGAAAACAAGGTGGCTAATGCACTCTCAAGGATTACTGGAGCTGAATATTAACACTGACTTTATCACCTCACAACATTGATCTATTCCAGGCCATAGCTGGTAGTTGGAACTGATATCAAGAGCTTCACCAACTTATTGAGGAACTTCAAAATGATCCTACCACTCACAAACAGTTCTCTTCGATTCAAGGACTACTGAGGAGGAAAGGAAGATTGGTGGTTGGCAAAGTACCTGAACTAAGAAAAGCCGTCACGACAGAATGGCATGCTGGCCCTCAGGGTGGTCACTCAAGTGTGGAAGCTACATTAAAAAGACTGTTAACATTGTTCTATTGGAAGAATATGAGAACACAAGTAAAGGAGTTTGTCCAGAAAAGTGATATTTGTTTGCCAAAGAAATAAATCAGATCTAGCTGCTCATCCAGGTCTGTTGCTGCCATTACCTATCCCAAATGTGGTATGGTCACAGATTAGCATGGACGTTATTGATGACTTGCCTAAATTAAATGGGTGTGAAGTCACCTTACTGGTGGTAGATAGGCTGAGTAAGTATGACCATTTTATCCCATTAAAACATCCTTACACTGCTCAGTCAGTTGCTAAGATCTTCCTTGACACAGTGGTTAAACTACATGGGATGCCTGATGCTATCACTAGTGACAGACATGCTGTCTTCTTGAGTTCTTTCTGGCAAGAGCTCTTTACACTACAGTGGGTACAACTACACACTTTATCAGAATATCATCTTTAATCTGATGGGCAAACTGAGGTGCCAAACTGAAGCCTTGAAATTTAATAAGGTGCTACTGCAATGAGGATGCTACCATTGGTACTCATGCTTGCCTATGGCGGAGTATTGGTACAATACTTCCTTCCACTCAGCTATCCAAACTACTCCCTGTGAAGCATTGTACGGTTGACCACCACCCTTACATTTACCCTATCTACCAGGAGAATCAGCTTCTGTCGAAGTTGACAACACATTGATAAATAGGGAGCTGAAAATACAGCTGCTTAAACACCATTTATGGAGGCACAACTCATAATGAAGCAGCAAGCAGATTCTCATAGAAGTGACAGGCAGTTTGCAGTAGGAGACTGGGTTTACTTGAAGGTTCACCCCTACAAACAAGTAACAATTTCTAATCATTCATCACGCAAGTTGGCTACCAAGTATTATGGTCCATTCCAGATCATCAAAAGGATAGGTCCAGTTGCCTATACCCTCTAACTGCCTACAAGAGTCAGAATTCACCCTACAGTTCATGTGTCCTTGTTTTAAAAAGTGTCATGAAGTCCCTTCACAAATGTCCTATCCTCATGTCATTGACTTAGTAAGTCCTTACTGTCTTGATCCTGAGCTAGTTTTGCAGAGAAGGATGATAAAAAGAGGCAACAAAGCTGGGGCACAAGTTTTGGTTAAATGGCAGGGGTTGCCTGCTGATGCTGCTACATGGAAACTTGTTACTGTTTTGCAGACACAATTCCTTTGCTTGATCCTTGTGGACAAGGAACTTCTGTTGGAGGGGAGTACTGATACACGATTATTAAAGATGAGAGTCGAGAAGTTAGTGAAATAAGCAAACAGTTAGTTGACAATTCAAAAAGTAGTTAGAGTTAGTTAGAAATAACTAACTTTTGTTAGTGAGGGAATCTGTCAGAAGAAGGGAAATTCATCATTCAATGTAATTGATATAAATATAGTTGTATTACATGATTATAATCATCAATAAGAATACAATCTTCTATCCTAATTCTTCCTCTCTTCTTCTTCCTTCATTTCTCTGCAATTTCTCAAGTTTTTGTTGACTTCTCGAAGCTTCTTCCTGAATCAACTTTGCGATCCTTGAGTTCTCCTTGAGCTCCTGCAATCGTGTATCAACTCGCCAGCACGTAAACTCACGTGCTCGCCGAAACCCTAGCTTGTGCCGGCGCGTGAAGGAGCGTGAAGGGCCTGCTATCGGAGAGGCTGACTGGGATTTGATTGCCGGTGCTTTCTGGACCACCATAGATGCACGATGACTGATTTTTTTCTGTCCTAGATGTTTCTCACTGCCGCTCTGATACCATGTGAGAAATAGCACGGGAAAAATATATTATTGATATGTTTTATCAAGTGTTTTTTTTTAGGAAACAACCTTTTTGCATTTTAAAGGTAGGGGTAAGGTCTGCGTACACTCTACCCTCTCCAGACCCCACTTGTGGGACTGCACTAGGTTTGTTGTTCTATTAAGTGTTTTACAATAGCCGTATTTATATTAAACCTATACCTAAAGCCTTCTCCATCAATGTGGGACACTATACATGAACTAACTCTAACAAAAGCTAAAGCCAGTCAACTTGCCAAGTGCAACAATTACCAACTGTAAATTTTATTGAATGTATCTGATTTGGTATTTGTATATGGTGAGAATATTTGAATAGTTGTCTTCTCCTTGGATATAAGGTCCCCAAAACTTGCTTCTCCTTTGTTGTGTAGCTATTTTTCCTAATCCTGTGTTCTTACGCAGAATAGTTATCTGGACAGTATATTAGATGGAATATTGGAGCGCACATCGGATGACGAGATTGGTGAAAGCGAACTATCAAGCTTGCAATCAATTCTTCTGAAGCTTCTTAATCATTTTGACAACCTAGAGAACATATTACAATTGGTAGGCTACTTGTTGTTGTGGTCGCTTAAGCTCTTTTTCCTTTTACTATTGTTTCTTTGTCCGTCCTACTAGTCATTTTCTACCTTATGCTGCAGTCAGATAAAAACATGATAAACAATTCTCAATATAGATTCTTACTTCTTGTAAATTGGGGGTAAAAATTACCTAATGTTGAGCTGAACTACCATCATCATTTTGCAGAACCATTTCAATCAAATATTAAGCATGATGCAGGGGAGCTCTAGGACCCTTATCAATTTGCGGATCCTTAGTATAGCCACAAGGTATATTTGTTTCGACGAAATGTGTGTTTGAATTTCAATTTTGTTTATCGAGCAATAATCTGCAGCATTTCGTCCTGCACAAGTATATCCCTTGCACCATTTAAGATGGAAAAAAAATGCTCCTACTGTTTAAAGCAACTGCATATGACCTGTCTAACTCACCTACATTGTGTGAAGTTTTAAGATGATAACCACTTCTCAAGCTCTTTGATCCATGTAGAAACAGTATACTCTTAATTATTGTGAACTGCAAAATTTTCTTGTTGGTCAATCAGCTTGACAGGGTGGTTTAAGACAGTCTTATCTTAAGGATATACATGGTCTCTGTAGGTAAATGGATATTTTTCTCCTTTATCTAAGTTTAGCATCTAGAAAAAAGCCAAGTGAATGACCACTCTGATTCCCAAAAATATTCCTTTAACCATTTTACACTAAGCAATTATACTGGCCCTTTTATAATATTTATGAATGGCTATTCAAGTCATGATCCCTCAGAATGGGGAAGCTCATTGCCATCTCACCCATAAATGAAATGCATCCTCATTAATTGTTGTCCGGAAATTAAAGTACAACAACAATTACGCCTCAATCCCAAACTAGTTGGAGTTGGCTATGCAAATCCTCATTATCATAAATACTTTGTTTGGGTCCATAAAATTTGAATACTCCGTACTTAAGGATCATATAACTCTATGGGTTTCTCTAATATACTCTAGTGGTTATAACCTAATATACTAAAGGGTCGTTTGGTACGCGGACTAAATTATCCCAGGATTATAATCCCTTGACTAATTTATCCCATCTAGGAGGTGGATAATATAATCCCAAGTTTGATGGCATAAGGTGGGATATCCTGTATAAATTTAATCTCACACCTTATCTCGCGTACCAAACAACCCCTAACAGTGACAAACAGAACGAAGATAATAAACGAGGCATTGCATGTTTTCAGGGATAAATTGCTGATAGACAAATTCAATATGGAAAGCTCATGAACTGGGGAATGTCCCCTGTGTTTAAGATGATAACAAAATAAGAAACATGGACAGTCTGCTCCATATTTTGGAATTTCCATTTCAGTCTAGTAGTATAGTTTCATGATTTCATGGTTACCTTTTCTCATTTAGAGCTTGTTTGGAAAGTCACCTAGGAATTGGATTTGGGTGTAATTGAGTGTAATTACACAGTTTGGCATGTTTGTTTGGCCGAGTAATTACTTGGTCAGCATGGAATTAGGTGTAATTGGAGGGGTGTAATTACACTCTCCAATTCTCAAGGGGAGGTAAGAATTTGTGGTAATTACACTGTGTAATTACAAGGTTGCCTTTTAGTTTCTTTCCTTTTTGTTTTTATTTTAATTTATTTTCTTTATAATTTTTTATTTCTATTATTTTACTTTTTTAATTTTATTTTTACATTTTAATTTCTTTTGAAATTTTAAAATATATTTTTCTTTGTACATTATTTATCTTTTATTTCTCTATCTTTACTTCTTGTGATTCCATGTAATTGCCTATATTTTATTTTTTATTTATTTTATCATTCTATTTTTTGAAACTACACCTCCTAATATTAGAAATAATGTATCATTAACAAACTTGGCATATAATGAGTGATGCAATTAAAGTGAAATTTTGTTGTTGAATGTGGTTATAAACTTGTTATGTTTCCTAATCTTAGGTTGTTGTGGAACTTACTATTATTACGTTGGAATTTGACATATGTTAAGCTATTTTTTTTGGGATTTTGAAATTGCGTTATATTAATGGTTCCAATTTACTTATTTTAGTAGTATTGGCTCACATTGCATGTTGTTCATTTTTTAGTTAGAATTGATAGATTAATTTTATCAAACATTTGAATAATGTTATGCATTATATTTATAAATATTAATTTATTTTATCAAAAATGAATTCCATGATGTTCTTACGAAACATATGTTTTTAGTTCTTGTAAGTATCTAAACTTAATATTACTAATTTGGAATATATATATATATATATATAAATTATTTTTACAATATTAGTTATAAATATATGATTATTAGTTAATGTATATTCACGAAAAAATATATATATTAAATACCAAATATAATATCATTTATACTTATAAAAATTTATAGGCATATATTTATTATATTAACTTTTAAGTTCTGATTATTACTTCATTTAAAATTTAATCTAACTGTGTAATTACACTTATGCAACCAAACAGTAAACTTGTAATTGCATTGTAATTACACTATGACAAACAAACATGTTGTCATAATCACACAACTGTGTAATTACTAGGCTGTGTAATTACTGCCCTAGTAATTACACCAATTCCAATTACCTGATGGCTTTCCAAATAGACCCTTAGAATGAAAACCAAAAATAAAATGGAATTCAAGTAACACCCAACGGTTGTTACAAATCTCTGTTTTCTTGCATGATCAAGATACACACCTACTGATTGGAATTAAAAAGTAGGTTGAGCAACATATTTCTAACATATTGTTGTCACGGGTTCGAACCCTGCCGCAGACAAAAGCATGATATTTAAGTGGAGAAGGATAAACGGAAGAACCTGTTATCCACTGAGTTTTGAACCGTACACATTGGTCCTCGGGGATTTTTTTTATATATATATGTGTGTGTGCGTGCGCGCGCGTGTTTTGTACATATGTTTTCTGTCATATTGTGTTTACTACATCAAGAGGCACGTTTAAGCATCATGTTGTCATTCTTTTCCCATCATTTTAACCTTAAGGAGCGACTGAAATTTTTTCCAGCAAGGGACGAGCTTGCTGCAAACTGCACCTGACAATGTATTCCATAAGTTAGACGTGTATCCAATTTTTTCTCAATAATTTCCACATCTAGAAATATTCACAGATGAGAAATACATCAGTTAGCTTTGCAGCAAATTCAGCATCAGTTAAGTTTTATAGAATAATTTTAAGGCCAACAATGTTGTATGGGAGAGAATGTTGGGCCTCTAAAGCCCAACATGTGGGAGAGATTGTATGTCACAAATTTTGCATACAGAAAATAAATAACTGCATTAACAAAATAAATGCGAGAAAAATGGTGTGCGTCATGGTTTAGAGTAGAGTAGTCTCCAAGAAACCCTTAATAGACTTTTAGGCTTGAACACCATGGATTGTGCTTGTCTCGTAGAGGCCCAATTTAACCGCCTGGTCCAAAATGTAATTGGAATTTACTTAAATCATGTAATTTTGACTTAAATAAACTCTCGTTTGTTAACTCAAAATGTTGACCTGGGGCAATGTGTCTTTAATTTGGGATGTGGCCCAAATTTCATATGGGCTTGATCCAACAAATTTTGATGTTTGCAATGATAAATGTCACAGATGCGAATGTTAAGATGGATGTGTAATCATACAAGAACAGATACGATCAGAAATAATCACATCGTTTAAAAGGTGCAAATAGCACATAAGTTTTTTCCATGTGTTATGTAGGCCTCCAAATGCACTGACTCTTAGTTGTGGAAACATGATAATTGAAGGTGCTAAAAGAGGAAGAGGTAGACCAAAATAACATGGAAAAAAGTATATCTTAAAAGATTAAATATCTCGAACTCCAACTAGATCTAGCAAAAGATAGAAAACAATGGCAGTTGAAAATATGTATAGCTATACCAACTAGAAGATTAGTGCTTACTAGAAGACACCATACTGTCTTCTCTTTCTGAAGTAGCTGCTCCTCCCTCCCCTGAGCTCCACCAATTTTGACATCTCCAGATCACGGTCCACTTTATTTAATTCTATGTACCATTTAAAACTAGTGGAACAATTAAGAGTTCTTTCAGCTTTCCTCTTGCTTTCTGAAGAAGACCCAAAGCAAGTTGCAATGAGATTTGAGTTTGTACAGTCTCTATTTCTTCTCCCAGTTCATATGTTCTTGATTTTCTATCTATACGGACCTCTAATGATCTATTTTCAGCAAATTTTCTAAAAAATTATTAGACGAAAATAGAAGAAAAAGGATTGTTTAAAAAGATTTTATGGAGAGTTATGTTTTAGAGAACAGATGGAACATGACTTTAGACTTCATATATTTCTAGCATCTAGGTCAACATATTGATGCTGAAACCATTCTTCATTTCTCCTTTCTATTCCTAATATTTCTTATGATGGATAGAGGGTGTTTTCCATTTTTGCTCTCTATTGTTGCCTATGATGTTTATTCATATGTATTGTAAAGTACACCTTTTTCTGGTACTGTCCCGAATTGTCACCTACTTTCTTGGGCACGGTTAAATTTGCTTCTATATTTTGAAGAGAACGTTTTGGAAAACAAATTGTCAGTTCCTACACTCATGTGCTGGAGCTAACTCTATTCTGTAACTCTTTTGCTTAGCATCTTCCTGATGCTCTTTAATGATATCTTTTTACTTCATAAAAAAACAAATTGTCAGTTCCTCTGATGGAAATAAAATTGTTATTTATCCTCTCTTTTCTTTTCTCTATTAGGAATACTTTTGTTCGAGATCCTACAACCATTCAATTCCTTTTCGATGTTTCAAGGTCCTTGCATGATTGCATGGATCTCTCAGATATTAAGGACAAGGAGAACAATCATTCAGCACATTTAATTTCTCGTTTTATACACATGGTAATGACATATTGTTTGCATATCACTTCATTTTTTTGATAGTAGGTCAGGAGATACCAAGTACCGCACATTAATTCTTTACATTTTGTAACAAGTTTCCTGGTCATAATATTCAGGTTGATTATGGTTACGAAGGTGAACGACACTTAGCTTTTTTGGTTCAGTGCCGTGGAGCTTTTGGAAATATGAGCAAAGTCAAGGTTAATGTTTTCCGCAATTTGCAAAGATGTCTTTATGGGTTACTATAAACATCTTGCTAATTTTCTGCTTCCATGAATTATGCATAGGGGATTGTTATTGGTTATGTGAATTCTTTTTATGTTTCTGTAATATGAATGTGATGTTACTTTGTAGAGGTTAACAATATCCTTGACTTATACTTTTTGTTCTCCAGTTTATTATCCCTGTCAGTTGGTTGTATGACATTATTATGTCTTTCTGAAGAGAACTATTCTTTCCAATTTACCCGAAAGACCTTAACTACAGTTCCTCTCCTTGTGTGTGTATGCATGCATATTGATGTGCCTACTGCTGGATGTGGTGCATGAGAAAATGCTCTTATGCCACATTGCCTTCTGCCTAATCTGTTTCGCCCTGTATATGTAAGTTCTCTAGTGTGATGGAGTATTTGCTAATGAAGTCTTCATCCATAGAAGCATGAAAAGTGTTGTGCGTTATTATCTTGACCGGTCCAACTCTTAACGTTCAGTTGTTTACCAATTCTTGTGATATGCATGTCAAGCAGAATTCAGATTAGTGTTAGGGAATTGAAGTATGATATGTAGCTAAAGAAAAGATCAAGCTATTAGGACTGCTGCTAAAGCAGTACTATTATTAAGGGAATTGCAGTGCGCAGGAAACAAATGCTTTTGGAAAGATGGAGTTTCAAAATAGCTGATATTCAATGAGGTCCTTTCATAACTTCTCTATTTCTCTCCCTTCAGATACACCAGAAAGGCAATAAAGCTTTGATTATAGTTGGGAAAAACTGAACCATGGGTATGCAAACAAAAGCTTCTCTATCTTATTTTTAGTTTTATTTTTGATGAAAAGGAAGGGAAAGAAACGCTTCTCCATAATAATGCCACGGTGACCATAATAAATGCTCAATATGTAAACGAAAGTTGAACTCTTGTTTACCAACATGGAGGTTGTAAGTGCATTTTATTAAGGTAAAATAGGAAGTTTAAAGTTAAAAATTTTAATTTAGAAAGGCATCATAGAATGGAACAAAAGGGTAGTTAGGATTAAGGTTTAGTCATATCAGTATGCTGATTTTAGGTGCAATGATTCTTGGAGTCTTATAATTTCGCTAGGGAGTTGTATGTGAGTAATAAATATAAAGAATTTCTAGGGTTCCAAAACATAAATTCTTGAATATAGTGGGCTAGCAATGACATGGATAGTGAGGATTCATAGAGCTGACCTAAACTAACTTGGGATTGAGGTGTAGTTTTTGTTGTTGTTTCCTTTTAATATTGCTACCAGACTCCCAGGACTGCGTTTCAAGTTAGCATGGTGATGAAATTTGGACAGAGTAGAAAGGTTTGAGCGCGGCATGTATATTACGTAATTCTGATGAGTGACACCTCTGGTATCTTCTGCTTTTTTCAGGAGACTATTGTTCATTCGAGCAATTTACTGGCAGTTAAATCGAGAAGGAATGACATTAGCTATGTCATTTTTGTCAAATCTTGTATAGCATGCAGTGAAGTTACAATACCATCTATCCCATCTCATCTGAAACAGTTAAACCTCTACTTGGAAACTGCAGAGGTAACGTTAACTCTTTTCTTATTCTATTTTGCACTGCTGATAATTTAGATGCACCTATTTTTTTCCGTCTCTTCAGGTTGCATTAATGGCTGGTTTAGTTTCTCACTCGGATGGACTTGTAGATTCAGCATTGAGGTGCTTGAATAATGTTGACTTATTGGAAGGTTTGTCTATGAATTTTTCTCCAGATGGCTCGGTGCATGTTAGTGTAGATTTTGAGAAGAAGAAAATGTTTTTTATATTTCTGTATGTATTTACATCCCATGAGCAAGGGAATTTATACAAAGCTCCTAATGCTAATTAAGGAAATACAATAAATCTATACAATCAATCCAGCTATCAAATCAAATCAAATAAAATAAAATTAGATCTCCTAAATATAATCAGATCTCCTGAAATCATGCTAATCAACACTCCTAAATCAAATTTCCTTGAATCATGCTAATCAATACTCCCCCTCAAGTTGGTGCAAAGATGTCGCACATGCCCAACTTGCAACTCAAAGTATGGAAAGTTCGCTTGTTGAGACCTTTGGTAAACACATCAACTAGCTGTTTTTCCGGTGGCACATGAAACAAACTCAAGACACCAGTTGTAACTTTTCTTTGATGACGTGTCATTCAATTTCGGTCATGCTGGATTGGATTATGAGTTATACTGATGGCAACCTTATTGTCATAGTATAAGGAAACTTTTCCTTTTTAAGACAGTCTCAATTCCTATAGTAGCTTTTGTAGTCAAAGCAGTTTGCAAACACCCTGGACCATAGCTCTATATTCTGCCTCCGCACTTGATCTAGCAACTACCCTTTGCTTCTTGCTTCTCCATGTAACCAAGTTTCCTCCTATGAGCGTACAATAATCAGATGTTGATCTTCTTTCATCTAGAGATCCAGCCCAATCTGCGTGTCTGTAAAGGCTTCTATTTGGAGGTGATCATGTTTGGAGAAAAGTAGACCTTTTCCTGGAGCAGACTTCAGATACCGCAAAATGTGAAAGACAACTTGCGTATGAGGATCTCGGGGATCATGTATGAACTGACTCAGCAGGCTAACTAAATAGGCTATGTCTGGTCTAGTGTGGGAGAGATAAATGAGTCTTCCAACCAACCTCTTATATCTCTCCTTATCAACTGCCAACTCCGCTTTGTAACTTGTGATTGCTTTCTATGGCGATTCTGCGGGTCTACAAGCTGTCATACTAGTTTCTTTCAAGGGATCCAGAATATATTTCCTTTGAGAAATAAAGATTCCTCTTTTGGATCTAGCAACCTCAATTCCCAAGAAGTACTGCAATTTTCCTAGATCCTTGATCTTAAATTCATGTGCCAACAACTTCTTCTATCGGGTCATCGTCTCTTTGTCATCTCCTGTCATTACTATGTCATCAACATAAACTCTGAGAAGAGTGAGTTTACTCGTTTGATGTCTTATGAAGTGGGTGTAATCATCATTGCTTTGTTGGTAACAGGAGGAGATTATTACTTTGTTGAATCTATAAACCAAGCTCTGGGGATTGCTTCAGTCCGTACAAGGCTTTCTTCAATCTGCATACCTTTTCTTGACTCTGTGCAGTATCAAATTCAGGAGGAATCTCCATATACACCTCTTCTTCTAAGTCTTCATGAAGAAATGCATTCTTCACATCAAACTATTGCAAGTCCCAAATAATATTAGCTAAACAAGACAAAAGAATTCTAATAGTGTTCATTTTAGCAAAAGGGGCAAATGTCTCTTGATAATTTATTCCATAAGTGTGAGTGAATCCCTTAGCCACCAATCTTGCTTTGAATCTTTCAATTGAGCTATCAGCTTTGTGTTTCACAGTGAAGACTTATTTGCAGCAACCAACTTCTTGTCTGGTGGTGAAGTGACAAGTTCTCAGGTCTCATTTTTTGTCAATGCCGTCATTTTTTCAATCATAGCTTGCTTCCATTTAGGATCTGCAAAAAGTTTCCCATCAGTTCTAGGAAATACACAGAAAAAATAGATAAGGCAAAGGCTCTATAGGAGGGAGACAAAGAATTAAAAGAGACAAAATTAGATAAAGGGTGTTTGGTGGTGCAAGATCTAATTCCTTTTCTGTGAGCAATAGGCACATCTAACTCATTAGGAAATGCAGATAACTCACTGTAGAAGAAGGTTCAGCTTCAGTAGATTGCATGATGGCTTCTTCTGCTCTATTTCTCCTTCAGTAAGTTTTCAAATCAGGCTTATCCAAACCCCCAATAGTCTCCCCGTGAATTCTTTCTCCAATTTCACTTTTCCCTGTGACAATATCATCAAGAGGTCCAGTAATAGAACTAGGTAGAATCACCTCTTCCTCCTTACTGCTCTCCCCTGAAGAGGTAATGAAGTAATACTGAAATAGGGCTCAGATTCTCGAAAGGTAACATCCATGCTAACAAAAAATCTCCTAGAGGGAAGATGATAACATTTGTAACCTTTCTGTGTCGGAGAATACCTAATGAAAACACACTTTATAGCTCTAGGATCAAGTTTCCCAGAATTTCTAGGTGCGGACAAAGCAAACACACCCAAACACCTTTAGGAGAACAATATATTCATTCTTACCCTTTAAAGCTTCCAGAGGACTTTGAAAATTGAGGGTTTTAAGTGGCATTCTGTTGATAAAATAGGCAGCCGCTAGAATAGCATCCCCAGTTAGGTTTTGGTAGATGCATGGTACACATAAGAGATCTTGCTACTTCTAATAGATGCCTATTTGTTCTTTTAGCGATTCCATTTTGTGCACTAGTGTAAGGACGGCTAGTTTGATGGACTATCTCATTGGACTCTAAATAATCACCAATTCTTTTGTCCATGTATTCGCTGCCTCTGTCAGTTCTCAAGATTTTTATTTTGGCATCAAACTGAGTATAAATCATCTTATGAAATGACTGAAAACAAGAGAAACTTCACTTTTGGCTTTTAACAAATATACTCAAGTCATCCTAGTGCAGCAATCAATGAAACGTAACAAACCAACGACTACCAAACAAATAAACAGTTTGGGTAGGACCGCATACACCGGAATGAATAGTCATAAACAGATTTGTGCTTCTATTATCACTCACATGACAACAGTTTTTAGTATGCTTGGCATATTCACACGCATCACAAAACAAAGATTCAAATCGAGTCCTTGAAATCAAATCGGGCTATAACTTCTTCAAAACAAAGAATGATGGGTGTCCTAACTATCTATGCCGTTGTATTGTTTCTTGGTTGACATTGTTACTTTTCCCAAAAAAGGTTTGACCAGAGTTTTGAATTTCATCTAATATATACAAGTCATCACGTAATCTACCACTGCCAATTCTTTTCCCTATTTGAAAATCATGAAAAATACAATGATCGGGAAAAAACTCAATTTTACAGTTTAGAGCTTCAGTGATGGCACTAATAGATAAAAGATTGACAGGAAACTCAGGTACATGGAGCACGAATGGTGGTTTAATATTAGGAGTACAAACGACATAACCTATTCCAGAGATAGGTGTTAAAGAACCATTGGCTATTTTAACATTATCTCCTTTGGGATACGAAGAATAGTTTTGAAGGCCTTTAGAAGAGCTTGTCATGTGTCTATTTGCACTAGAATCAACAATCCAAGAATTAAGGTGAGCAGCAAAGATAGTACCTTATTGCACATGATTTGATGTGGCAACATTAGCGGAGTCTAGTTTGGCTAGGTAGGGACGGAGAAGCTGAATTTCATCCGAAGACAAGATTTCTCCATAAACCGTCTCCTTGAAATGTCTCCATATTTCTGCCTAATCAGAAGGAAATCTGAAGAAAATTGCTCAAAAATAATCTGCCTCGTTAGAAACCAAATCTGTCTCGAGCAAACCTTAGCTCCGGTGAACAGAAAAATCAAAACTAGTAGGGATAGGTTCAGAATGTTCCAACGACCCTAATAGAGAAGAAAATT
This sequence comes from Nicotiana obtusifolia, assembly GCA_002018475.1. NCBI lineage: Eukaryota > Viridiplantae > Streptophyta > Magnoliopsida > Solanales > Solanaceae > Nicotiana > Nicotiana obtusifolia. The sequence goes on along the minus strand of MCJB01052253.1, from coordinate 43,992 downwards.
CCAAAAACAAAACTGATCAGAAGGAGTTTGTATTGCGGACAACCACCGAGAGAGAGAAAACTCGACATCTTTGATAAAAACGGAACCCTAGTGCTGTGCAGGAGATAACTCACCTCAAAAAGGCAGGAATGACTCTAATACTATATAGATTTTGAGAAGAAGAAAAGGCTTCTTATATTTCTGTGTGTATTTACATCTCATGATCAAGGTAATTTATACAAAGCTCCTAATGCTAATTAAGGAAATAAAATAAATCTATCCAATCAATCTAGCTATTAAATCAAATCAAATAAAATCAGATCCCTGAAATCATGCTAATCAACACTCCTAAATCAAATCTCCTTCAATCATGCTAATCAACAGTTAGTAGTCGACTCAAAATTGTATATATGCAAGCACAATATTAAATTGCTAGATGATTTCTTTTGGTGCCCTCTCTATTCCTCTCCCTATTCTGAAAATCTATCACTTACAATAACTTTTCCAAAAGTGGTTTTGGAGTAAAATTTCCCTCTTAATCCCGAGGAAGTTTATATCACCAATTGCCTGGAATATCCATTATGATACATATAATAAGAGACCAAGTATATAATATAAAAGGTAATGCAGTTTTATTCGCACTTGCTTTAACATTAGTAGAAAGCTTACTATCGTGACATTGCCAATCGACAATTAAGCATCTCGGTATATTATTTAAAATAGCAATGAAGTCAAGCTTATGGGCATTTTGCAAAATTGCATTCTGCTCATGATCAGGTAAAAGCGTCATGATTACCCCTTCCGCGAGGGTGGGTAAAGTGTTTGTTTGCCTCTATTCACAATTTTATGTTACATTATACTTGCACCAAATGGTTAATGATATGTGCAGCTTAGACAGATGCTCCATGACTCACCTTTGTATTTGAGTTTTTGAGTTAATAGGGTATGGGACATGGCTTTGCTTTTTGAACTTTTGGAGATAATGTTAATGAATATGATAAGGACAAGATTATAAAGAGGAAAAGAGAAGGCAAAGTTCTGAGTTATTTCCGTGTTAGAGCAGTAGCAATGTGCAACAATTGCGTGAAGCACATGTGATAGTTGCCATTTACCTCAGTTCTCCAAGAATTTTTCATGTTTGACCCTGTATATCTTTGACTAAAGATTTGATCAAATACTCAAATTCATGTGTCTTTTGCATCTGTTGTAAAGCCTCCTTTGTCTGAAATTCTAAGAAGCGTTTATGCATGTTCTTGTATAACGAAGCAACCAAATTTAAGATATTCCACCCTTCCTTGCAAATCCCAGTTTTATGGTGGTTTTCCTTGGTAAACTATTGAATTGCAATAACATTATCTGCAGGCTCAAGGATGCCCAAGGACATTGATGGGTTTCAATCAATATTATGCAAATTTTGCAGTCTTATTGTTATGATTCCAGGTTTTGTTATCTGTTCCTCTTCAGTTCTTCTATTTTGTTTGTCCTTTGTAATGCTTCTGTATCTTGTGATCTTGGAACTTAGGAGTTAGGACAGCATGCTGGAAGTAAGACATAGTAATATCAGGGGCGGCTCAAGCACATGCGGGGTCTAAGGCCAAAGTTTAATACGAGGCTTAAATTTTTAAAAGAAAGTTATAAGATATGTTTTTATTTGAAGTCTATTCTACTAACTTTTTGAGATATAAAGTTGTTAATAATCTTTTCTATAATTGATTTTCTCTAATAATTCTTTTCAATTGATAATATAGTGAACTTTTTAATCTTTCTTGAGATATTGTTGATCTTAGATAAGATTTTAGAGAGCAATAGAAGTATAGAGCTATTGGAAGCTTAAAAGTATTGTTGAACACTTGAACTAATTAAATCTCGGAGAAAGAAGGTAAGTAATGAAATCTTGGAGAAAAAAGGTGAATAAGAATATTAAAGAGGGAGAAAGAAAATCTGTAGGGGTTTCTGAAATATGAAGAGATAGGGGTAAGAAAGATTGATTTGGACAAATTAAGAAGGGAGAGTAAAATTTTGACACAATCTAATGAAAAAAAGTAAACAATAAAACGTTGGAAAAATTATTTACCTACCCATTTTTAAAGTAAGTCAAATTATTACTTTATTTATATATCTAAAGAGCCTTTTTTATATTAAAAGTACTAAATATTAATTTTTAAATACCTATAAACCTATTATTTTTAAAAAATAGGGCCCCTAAGGCACAAGCCTTACTATTCATAACTTTAGAGCCGGCCTTGAGTAATATCAACTGGTTGGTAATGGCCACCTGGTGCACCTATAATGTGAAGAGTTACGTGAATAAACTGCATATGGATGTAGTATAGCGGACAACATATGCACTAATTACAAAAACTTGAGTCAAATCTGACATTTTCCAATATCCCAATAAGCATGGGCTAAAATGCTCAAAATAAAGTGGGACACATATAGGAAAAAGTGTTTTAATCAAAAGCTGCTTGAAGAATAATCAAATAATCAAGATAATGTTGGCCAACGCCATATTGTGTCTTAAATGGTACAACATTCTTAACTGTAAGGAAAGGGAACCTGAGAAAGTAAAAGTAGAAAGAGTTCTCTTACATAGCCTCCAGCTAATAGGACTATTTCTCCCTGTTTGGTAGGGCTGCCAGAATTTATCCAGAACCTTCTTTCATAAGGTGATAGGAATTGGTGGGGATAAATAAAAGTTTCTAGCTTCCAAGACGGTGCAATCGAGAGACTACTACTAGATCGGAGAGGTGACTAAAACTAAGTGATGGAGAAGCAAACAGTTGCAGAGTTGGATCATGAAATGTCGCTTGTTAACTCAGCAGAAATCAAATATAGAGGTTTTGTTGTGATGAAGATTATTGCAATCATATAAAGTCCTTTTTTTGCAGAAATTATGTTGCTAATCGTGGAATTATTTGAACCCTTTGAGATGAAGCGTGTTCCTTTTGCTCATCTTTATAAGCACTTGCATAAGATTGGCCACAGTTGGTATCCAATTTGCTACAATTCGGGTGTTCATTTGGCATTGGGAACAAATGTTTTAATTGTGCTTTAAGCCCAGGAACTTTGTCCAAAGAACTGTATAAACTGCTTTCTGTTTTTTGATAAAGCATAAACTGATTCTCTGCCTGAATTTTATGGAGAAGTAAATCGACTCCACCCTGTTGGTAACATCTTTCTAACCAATATAAGCAAAAAGTTAAATATACGAATGTGCTCCGATATTAGATGTCAAAAATCTTAGAATGAAGATCACACTATCTTGCCAATGAGCTTTACAATATTGCCTTATGTCCTGGATTCTCATTCTAGGTGACATTGAACGAGGAGTCACTAGCATCCCCAGGAACATGTTTTCCATCCTCAGCTCCTTGTCATGGTGAGACAACCTTATTTCTTCTTTTATTTTATTGCATTTGCATTCCGTTCTCTATTTATGTTCTATTGCTGTGTTACAGGATGCTGCCAAGTATGAAGGTGAAGGTGTTATGTGCACTCATCTTAACATTTACTGCATTATCGCAGAAAAATCTCCTGTACCATTCAATGCATGATGAGGTATTCCTGTTGTTTCATATCGAAGAATTTTGGTTATACATTACATCAATTTTCAGATATATATAGTACTTCGTGCAAGGAATCTGTTAGTATGTGGTTAAGCTTGTAAAAGGATATCATTTGTGCTAAAGCAATTAAAGATGATTTATGGAGATGAACTACCTGCTGCTATAATTAGGCCCTAGCAGATTAGTCTTGTATATATTGAGATCTGGAGCAATATGTAGTATATATTGGACAAGGAAGATTTCCATAAAGATGCATTGCATCATCATCTTTCAGTATCTAGTTCTTATGCTCAGGTCTACAAGGTATCTATAGTCAAGCACATTGATATTCTGTTATCCAGCTTAGCAGATAAGATGGTTATTCTCCTTCTTGGGAATATTATTCGTTAGAGCGGTGACATAGAGCATGATACTGCAGCTCATCTGACATTTACATCAGTGATAACTAGAGATGAATTCTGAACCAAGAGATAGGTGTCACTACTGTGCAATGCATCAGCTGTAGCGAAGTAGGACGAAATTATATTCCTTCAAAAGTCAGCTTATTAAGAAATGAGACAGGTTGAATGAAATGATTCACTTCGGTCAGCTGGATGAGCTGGCTCTTCGCTTATTAGATACTTTTAATATGGGAAACTGGTTATGGACATTCACATTTGAGGAGAATGCTATGGGAAGAAGGTGATTTAGGTGAAGTATGGATGTGACCAATATGGATGTTAAGGAGGTTACAAACTATGTATAACGACAAGTGTGTGGGAAAAAATTATGGAAGAGAATTTTATTTTTTCAAAGTTCATTGGATTCTAGTTGGGAAATGTATACTGAATATGGTTCTGGCTTGATGTATGGTGTGGTGACACCACAGTGAAAGAAGGCTTCCCAAATTTATTTTCTATTACGAGTACAAAGTCATGTTAGCAGAGGTCCATAAAAGTGGTGTGCCAGTTGACTTAGATGTATTCTTACAAGACCTTTACAGGGCTGCGAATTTGAATAAGTGAAAACATTCTTCCAGAGGTTATAAAGTCACATAGTTCGGAGCGGATGATAGTTAAATTCTGAAAGAGTCGTCTAGTAAATACTTAGAAGTGATGTCATGCTACCATGTTTTGTTTCTGTTGAATGGGTAGAAGCAACACTCGTTTGGAAATCATTATGTAGATCTCGAGCCTCAAGGATGATAAAGCTTTCTATGTTTATGCAGTATAGGATGTTATTTTGGCATTACAATGGAAAAAATGTATTATCATTAGCTGTTGTTTAAAATGCAAACAACACGGAGATGACACCGACCACCTGGTGTTACATTCAAGGGCAGATCTACTAAGGAGGGAGGGGGTGCAGCGGCACCCGCACACCTCGGTTGAAACCCTGTATGTATGTGTATATATATAAGAAATAGTATGAGTATATTGAAATTGCACCTGGATTAGCAAAAGTGCGCAGGGTGCCACTGGGGAAGGGCCAAATGATCAGCCCGAGAGACACGAGTTCGACTCCAGCCTAGTACACTTTTAAACTCTTTTGTTTGCTCCAGGAAGTCTCCTCTAGTTTTGTCCAATAGTTCATTCCAATCATGCCAACTCATAAGGACAAGATCCAAGGGTTACAATCTATTAAAATCTTTAGTTTGCTTTCAAGCTGTACAAACTAAAGAGTGTAGGCGTAAAAGTAAAGATGTTCGTGTAATAATTGTAAGATCCATCCCTTGCTGGAACTGCTCATTAGCTAAGTTGCTCGGATATGGGTGCGGGTGTCCGATACGGGTGCGGATCTAGAGGTAAAATCCTTCGAGATGTAAATTCTAAGATTCGGAGATATGGATACGGATGGGGGTATCCGACTAAAAAATTAATTCAAAAACTAAAAATAACTTTAAATTATGAGAAAGTTTGTGGAATACTTACGAATAGCTTGTAAAGTGTGAATTTCTTAAAGTACCCAAAATTATTTGACCAAATCCAGTACGGATCTCATACCCACACCCATATTAGTGTCGTGTCGCCACGGGTGCGGCACCTAAACTGCCGTGTTAGAGCAACTTAGCTGATTAGAGGTTGGCAAGTAGAGGGACGGAAGGAGAATGATTTTCTATTAGAGAGGCATTGTCAAAATGTTGAGTATGTGTTAAAATGTTAATACTAAGTTTTTGAGAGTTATCATGTGTGTTGTGTTTGACACCTAAATACAAGTGTCTCTTATATATCACGTCATCACTCTTCTCTTCTTTTATTTGGCTATCTGCCAACAACATCTTGAGTGGCCCTTAAAGTGGTGTGGGATGAATGTGGCACGAGTATTGGCCTGTTTGGCCAAGCTTTTCTAAAGTCCAAAAGTGCTTTTTTCCGAAAAGTACTTTTTTCCCTCAACTTAAGGTGTTTGGCCAAGGTTTTGGGGAGAAAAAATGCTTTTGGGAAGAAGCAGAAGTAGTTTTTGAGAGGTAAAAAAAAGTAGCTTCTTCCCAGAAGCAGAAGCGGAAGCAATTTTGACTTTTCTTCTTGCCAAAAATATCTTTAACAAAATATAGTATATACCAAAATAACCTTATTTATTTTAAACCCAATACTTAGGATATTAATGTATAAGTATTTTTTTCTTATTTTTAGAATAACTCTCTAATATATAGTGACTTAAGGGGTAAATGCTTTTATATTTGTTGGATGATTAATATCATCTTAAAAGAATTAAAGTACTTTTTAATTTTATTTTCATATTTTACTTAAATAAAATGAGAAGATTTCATTATTGTGTTTAATGAAATATTTTTGAGATTATTTATGTACTTATAATATTAAATATTAAGTAAATATATTCATGTCCTTATTCGTAATTTGATAGTTAAAAGCACTTTTTGAAAAGCTTGGCCAAACATAAACTATTGCTCAAAAGTGTTTTTCAGATTGATTAGCCAAACACAAACTGCTTCTCTCCAAAAGTACTATTTCGAAAAGCCGTTTTGAAAAGAGCACTTTTCAAAATGAGCTGATTTTACTAGCTTGGCCAAACAGGATATATAACTTGATAAAATGGGGTGTATTGACATTTATAAATAGTAGCATATTCTCCATGTGGTCATCTTATTTACTGGTGCAAGGAGAAACTATACATTGGGTATTTCGTTTACCCAATGTATATATTTTTTCGTCTGAAGGTCATTGTAATTATTGTTGTGGGTATAAAGGCTTGCACTTTCTGGTACTGTATGTTACTAAATGATGGACACAACATGAGAAAGATTGTCCTAGAAAAGGAACACCTACTCTATCTTACCAGTTTTTCTTTCCTTTGATTTGATATCTACATATTTTTCTCTTCTTTCACAAGTGTTCTAGTGCATTTACCCTCTCAAAATTTGATTGATCATATATCCAGGTTATGGGCAATGACTCTTTGTTCTATGGTGATCAACAATATATGCAAGAGCTTCTATCATTTTCTGCGGTTATTCTTCAGAGCTTAATCGATACTGTTTTACAAGAACCAATCCAGGTAACATCTTGCTCATCCTTTGCTCTTCCTTGAAAGGGAAAAGAATAGGGGGACCATTGTTAAGCTAAGTCTGAATACTGTCTTTGAAGGCCGCTAGAGGAAATCTTGCACTTGATGCTTGCAATGCTATTGCATCTTCTTTTGAAGTAAGTCACAGTTCTTATTGTTTTTTTTTGAAATTTCTGACTGAAGGACCTCACGTCCTGTTTGGTTTCTAAATCTGCACCTAATAACCAAGACATTCGAAATTCAAATTGATAACAGTAACAAATAGAAAAAGAAATCTTTTTCAAATCCGTCCTATTTCTTATGAATGTGAAAAAGTTGGAAGGTTTGAAAGGTGTGATGCAATTTAATAGTCAAAATTCCCTTGTTTAATCTTAGAGTGCTTGTTAATCAGGCATGCGAAGGAGCATCTGATATTTGCTCCAAGCTGGTGGAAACTGCCAAGCTATCGTTGGGTTCTGACAACAAATATCTTCAATCTACTATCGAGTTCCTCAACAGTCGTGGACTTTTTGCAATGGGAGGATCTTAAAAAGCAGGAAAATAACCTGTTCTGCAAAAGTGTCGTGTAGCTTACTTTGTCACTATAGTCTTCTTTTGTTCTCAAGTTGGCATCTATCAAATGTATATTATTTAAGCTTTTCTGGTGTCGAAAGTAAGTTGTTTATGTGTATAGGTATCTCTTCATTTATATCTACTTTAGCTTCTTCACTTCGGGGATCATGTATTCTATAGTTTAAATGGAAAAGTTCAAATATGTTATACCACATTCACAGAAAGTAACGTTGGTTTATGCTCTATGGCTGTGTTGTGGATCAGTTTTAATTCTTCGGATACCAATATGTATTTAGATTTAGTTGGATAAAGGAAATTACTTCCTGTCAGATGCTTGCCCAAACTGGAGATGCGTATAAAGTTATAAACTCGGTAGCATGTTGATATCATCTAATGAAGTGAGTTAGTAAAATAAACAGACAGTTGCAGCGAGCTGTCGTTTTGTAAAGAGTTAACTTTCAAGATTTTAAAACTGAGAATATCAATCCTAGATTTTGAGTTTTTGGAAAACTCAATTTCAATTCAAATATGAGTTTGATGTTCTGAGAAATAATTATCATTTGAAAGGAGGAAAAACCAGAGTCTTTGTCAAAAAAAAAATGCGTTCAGAAAGGTCAAATTGTTTAAAACCTTGCAATGAGGTAGTGCTTTTTCAACTTTTTCAAAATTGAATCTAGTCCAAACATATAAGGTATTGTCCTTTACTTCAACAAGGTACAAATATCTAAATTGATATGTTTTAGATACTTTTTCAGGCCTATTGCCAATACGAATAGCAATGAAAAATGAGAAATTGACACAAGGTTGGTCTTTCTCTGCTTATTATACGAGTACGTTGTTATACCGTGCCAGTTTTCCATGAAAAATTTGTGACGGAGTTCGAAAAGTCTTCCAAAAAAAAAATGTTTGAAATTACTCTTCTCCATAAACATCTTTCTTCTTTTGCCGTATCTCCACAACCACTTCAAAAGTAAGCTCTCATTGTCTAAGTTTAAATTTCTAATGCCAAGCCCACCCCTATTTTTCTCTAGAACAGCCTTATCTCACCTCACCAAATGGAAAGACCTCCCATCTTTGTTCCCTTCCCACAAAAAATGCTTTTAACTTTTATTGTTTTCTAGAAGCAACTCCAATAAATAGAGTTTGCAAACTTTCAAAACTTTTTACATGCTCTGTTTTTGAAAATATTCAAACAAGCCAGTCCTTGAAACTTTATGGTTCCTTTCCATTTCTATTTCTTGGTAGTTTGATAACAAGAGTGGCAGTTAAATAACAGTATACTCTTAGAATAAACAAATTACAAATCACAATCAGACATTTAGGAAAACAAAGGAGTTTTAAAATAATTGGAGAAAAAATAACTACATCATCATGCACTAGGATGTGTCAAATATACGTGTTAAAGACGACCTAAAAGATCAAACAAACAGAAAATATAGCCTCCACATTTCTATGTACTTTTGGACGGACTTTTTATGTCACATTTTCCACCTCGCGGCTCTGTTTTGTTTTCTTTTCTGCCTCCAAAGTCTTCCTTAGCAGACGCAACTCTTTTATGTAGTAGTGAAGTCTATCTATGACCAATGCAAGAAACAATGAAAATCCTGCATTTGTACACCAGAACAAAGAAAGATATTATTCTACGTCAGATACCAAATATAGTAAGACAATAACAAAAAAGCTACTACTATACCTCAATTCTAAGTAAGTTGGGATTGGGTATATGAATCCTCAGTATCTCTATTTTAACTCATCTCAATCTAATATTTTAAATAAAATATTTTTTTCATTAAAAGATACTAGAAGTTCTCTATATCCTCAGTTAGACGAAAAAAACTCTTACAACTTGTTTGGATTGTTGTTACCTATCGTTTCATAATGTATTGTATTGTTTGATGAATATAACGTTTGGATAAATTGTATCGTTTGCCGTCGTTTCATGATATCACGCACCAACAATATGAAGAATAAACTTGCAACATTATTAAAAAAAAAAATGACACAGAGTAGAATTATTATATAAAAAAGTATGGTAAATAATAAAATGTGATTATTTAATAACAAGGAAGAGCAAGATGAGAGAAAAAGGCAAGGAAATGACGTCACCACACCAAATCCGTCGTTCCATAAAGTAACACTTTTAGTCGTTACGAAATGATGGATTTAACGATACGATACAATAAAATTTAAGCAACAATCAAAACAAACATTATATTTAAAGTAACAATACGATACAATACAATAGGTAACAACCATCCAAACAAGTTGTTAGAAAATATTGGACTAAGAAAACGTACTAACGAAGTGCATTGTTGGAATTGGGTTGGAATTTAAGATCATAAGCTCTAGATCTGGGGTTTCTATTATAGCTGATAATAATTTTTTACAGGAAAAAAATTGTTTTATAAGGTAATGGATGTGTGATGTATAATCATTATGTTGGTTATGTGTTATATATGAGCCATGGTTAAAACTTTATCCGACTAATTTATATAGTTTAAATAGATCTTTTTCTTCCAAATATAATGTGACAAAAATTATAAAATAAAAGATGTAAAGGTTGTAATAAGACAAAGATTTACCCAAGAGTGATGCTTCTAGGAGGTGATTAGCCAATAGAAGTTGATCAGTTGGATTGACAGTGCCAGAATCCGTTGCACGGTTCTGAATGATAGTGACATTGAACAAGATTGAGACTAAAACCACGAGTAAGGTTCCACCAGCACTCTTTACTATCACAGGTCCCCTCCCTTGTTTTGATCTATCCAATGCCATCAAAACAGGTTTTCTTAAAGGGGTTCGGAATACGAGGATCAATACCACAGCTACTTCAAAAAATACAAGTGCGAATAACGGTTGAATCATTGTCGTTGAATCTTCAAAAAACCCACCAACTTTTGGTTTTAATAGTGAGGTAAAGGAAAAATTTAACTCAACTCTAAAAGCGTGCTAGTAACAAAGGAAAATGCTTAAGAACTAAGAAGTAGGAAAGAACAAAGGAAAATGCTTGTGGTTTCCAACTGATTTACTTGTAGTTTGGTTCAGGAATGTGTGTGGTGGCACGCAAATGGAGGCTTCTTTTATTGAACCCCTGAACACGTCAAAGGGAGGAAGGCTTCTTGTTTGGATTGCCGCCCCAAATTGCAAAGTACTCCACAATTGAAACCTTAAATCCAATGGGAAGTGGAAGCCTTTTTGGCCTCATACAAATCCTATGTGCAAAATTTCAAATGGACGTGGTGGTCTGGCGGGTCAAAACAGATTAAGTACAAGTATGGATCATGATTTAACTTGTGGGTCGAAATATGTTTTTTTTTTTTCCTTTAAATAATCGTATTCATCTGGTGTAATTTCCATTAAGAAAGCACTCCCTACAAGAGTTTCTATATTTTTAGGTTCAAGCTGGAGACTCTCGGTGGTCAAGGGTGGAGAGATCTCATTCATCCTACCACATTCATTGATAATGGTATCCAAATATATAAAAATAATATAATTCCAATTGTGGGTCATGCCTAACTTAGAACTACTTCTAAAATAATTTCTTCGTGCAATTAGATTAAAAACAATTCTCTTTCTATATATTCTATTGTTTATTCTTATATTTATTTTAGATGATTTAACTATTTTAGTCCAAAATAACGAATCAACAATCAATTTGTTTCGACTCTTCCAGCTCAATTTAGCACAAGCCTAATATGTCGAGTTTAACCCATTATGATGCACCCTCGATTAGCAGGCTCTCCCAACTCGTCAAATTTTGAGTGAGTTACATTAATCATGCTCATTTGACGCTCTTACATTTGGTACTTAACAATACGAAACAAGCCGACTACACAAATTAGTGTTTGAATCAATTTTAGAGGCATTTTTATGTGTACCCACTTTTGGGGCAACTATTGAATTTATATTCACTTAACACAAAATCTTGCAAAGTGTATCGGTTCGAATTTGAAGTATTCCAGTCTCTTCAATGCAACTTTAGAGATTAAATTTGAAGTTCTTCTATCTTTCAAATACAACTTCAGAAATCTGAATCTAAAGTTCTGAAACATAAACTTGTTCTTCGAATTTTAACAATTCAACACGCGATTTAACGCCCAAATCTACTCCAAATAAACTCAAATTTGAAATATAAATTTCAAATATCATAAAGAACAAGCCCCAATCATCAAATTATCAAAACAAAAATAAAAATTTAATTGTAGCATTTCGTAAATTCAAATTAGCATTGAATTATCAAAACAACAATAAAAATTTAATTGTAGCATTCCGTAAATTCAAATTAGGTTTGGATGTGTTAAATGCATATTAATGTGATATTTTAGACATGTGAAGTTCGATCGAGATAAGTATGGGTGGAAATAGTTGTTTTGGAATCAAGACGGAGAATGAGGTGCATAAGATTAGATGTAATTGACTAAGTTTATGGAAGGTCTGTTTTCCAGCCTGATTTCGTGAAAATCTGTTAGGAATTTGAGAAAATTTAAAACATGAAAGTTGTAGCACTTTGAAATAGCTTTTCAATGTTATATTGTGGAGCCCGGACGGATCTTTGTGCAAAAAGTTATGCACATTTTACTGGACAATATGTAGTATGCGCGATCAGTTGTCATGTGCGCGGCTACGCAGTTGGGCCTTCAGCTGCGTGAACGCCACCTGGAAAGTCATTTTAAAATCCCTACATCGTCCCCTACACCCCAAAGAAGTAAATTTGCTCTAGAAAGTAAAGCCCTCAAGAATCCAACTTCCTCCTAGGTCCTCCATCGTCTAAGATAAGTTCTAATGATGATTCTAAGTTAATTTCAATACTCCAACACCTTATTAACATGGGTAAATACTTCAAATCATTAGATAATTGATTGAGACATCATTGTTGAGAAAAGAAACCTAGAACTCGAAATCAAAAGGATTGAAGTTCAAAAAGGTAATGCTTCTACTCCCTAATCATTTAAAGTTGTTAATTGATGAGTTCTTGGGAGAATAGGAAATGTGTTCGATAAAGAGAATCATATGAACTATGCTAGGGTAATAGGTTGTTGACGTAAGATTGTTGTAAATATTTGGGTAATGAGAAATGGTGTTAGTTACATCTATTTGGGATTGTAAAATCATCTAGAAGTAGTAAACTGAGAATTGGGTGAAGAAAACACCATTAATAAGGGCTATTAGGCTTTACGCCCTATAAGGTGTTTAATAAAATGCCTAAGTGACTAAAACATGAGTATTAATGTTAATATTGGTTCCTCTTAATATATATTGCCATAGATTATCGTGGAAAGAGGCGACAAACATTGTATACGCTTAAAAAGGCCAGAGTCAAGTTATGTGAGGCTAGCTCTCTACATTTGGGAATGTTTATGATTCCCCCTACGTCTCATTCTTATGACTGTTACGAATTGCCTAGAAAGTAATTATGCCGTAGTTCCATGAATAGTTGTAAAATTTCTACTCTCTAGATTACATAGTTTCATAATTTGTTCAATAACTCATGAGTTTCAGTTATGACATATCAGTTTATTATGAATACGTATCTCAGTCTAGTTCTATTTACCATTCCAGTATCATGTAACTTAAGATGATTCAGTATTTCAGTATCATGTATTAGAATATGATTCTTAATCTTGATTTTAAACCCCTGAGTGTTGAACACCTGTCTTTGAGCCTGAGGCCGTAGTTTATGCTTTATGCATCTTTGTGCATGAGGCCGCAGTTATGTATACGTATACTTGGGCCCGCAGTTTGTGTGCATATATATATTGGGCCTGAGGCCAGCGGCGAAGCTAGGAATTTCTCTAAGGGTATTCAAACTTGAAAGACGTAAAAAAAAATTCCCCAACAAAGGGTGTTCAATATATCTTATATACCTCTAAAACCTAATATTTTACCTATATATATACAATGAAATTTTCAACAAAGGGTGGTCAATTGACCACCCTTACAAGAGTATAGCTTCACCCCTGCCTGAGGCTGCAGATTATTTACTCAAATAAACATGTGGTTTCTCATTCAGAATAGGGAGTATTTATATATTTACTTCCTTATTCAGTTCAATTATCAGTTATCAGCTATTAGTTCAGTTTCAGTATTTACAGTTTTTCAGTTGTCTTACATACCAGTGCAATTCAAATGTACTGACATCCCTTTTTGCCCGGGGCCTACATCTCGCGATGCAGGTAACAATTTACAGGTTGACGATTCTGCTTGCTAGGACATCTCGTATCAGCTATTGGTTAGCCCCAGTCTTTCGGGACATTATCCCTCTTTTTTAGTCTTTATAGTATTTCAGTTAGTAACATATGCTGGGGACCTTGTCCCGTTAAATAGTTAGCATTTTAGTAGTCCAGTCAGTCAGATGTTAGCAAGCTTTTATGTGTTAGCCTTGTCGATTACTCGTTTGTACTTGCAAACTTTTCAATACTATTTGCACTTATGATATTTCAGTTAGTCCGTGATCACATACAGTTAGGCACCGAGTATCATGTTACACGCAGGCCATGATTCAGGGCGTGACATTGACAAACCCATTTTGCAACTAAAAAGAAGAAGAAACTCTAAGCACAAAAGAAGAAGAAGAAGAAGAAAAAAGCATCGGTAAAGAAAAAGAGAAAAATGTATGTATTTAAATTTACCTAAAAATAAAATATCAATTAAACTTTTTTTTTAAAATGGGTACATTCAATACACAAAACTAAGCGCCACGTGAATTTTCCCAATGTTACTCCCTTTACTCTAGCCCTACCAACGAAAACGAATGAATCTATCCCTGCGGCTTTTGATTTCTTCAATCCCACAAAATTTAAAAAAAAAAAAAAAAAAAAAAAAAAGAAGAAGCTCCGGAAAATAGCACTTGCTGACGAGCCTTGGGATAACTTGATAAACTTGATATTCTTTTTATAAACTTGATATTCTTTTTGGGATAACTGACGAGCCTTCTTTTTATACAAAAAAATTAGGGCAGTCAAAAGGGTAAGTTGATTCAAAATTTGACAGATCTAAACAAGACAACGTGGCTCTAAGGGAATGTATACCTTAGTGGGAGTTTGGACATAAGAATAGTAAAATTTCAAAAAAAAATAAAAATATTTTTCTAAGAGATTTTCAAGTATTGTGAGTGATCTCAGTGAAAATTTTGAAAAATAATTTTTTAGAATTTTTTTAATTTTCAAAAAATTTCAAAATTCATCTTCAAATGAAAATTGAAAATTTTATGGCCAAACGCTAATTTCGAAAAAAAGAAATTTTTTTGAAAAAAAAGTGAAAAGATTCTTATCTCCAAAAGGGGTCTTAGTCGCTTCAGAGGCAAACAAGACTATGGAATTTGTCCTCATAATTTGATCCTTGCTATCTGCAACAGAAAGACCACAAAGCTTTATACCAAGCTAAGTATTGAAGGCCATGTGCATCCAACCTGCATAAGATTCTTAATGTCTCCATATCTTGTAAACTCTTCCATTATCCTCCATTCCTTCTCACATGCAATTAGGAGGAATGACAAGAGAGACACAATTACATAGAGAGCAAGACAACCTTTTTATTATAGCAATAATGCATGACAGATTATGGGACATGATTATGGGACTAACCACAGTACTGAAAGAACGCATTACTCTAATTAGGTCAAGAGATGTATCCGGAAAATACAGGCCACAGTAGATAAATCTAAAAACACAGGTGTGAATCCAATTGGGTTACCCGTGCAGTTCTAAGAAAGGTATTGCCACAAATCCAGAAGACAGAAGAGTAACTGCATAACATGAAACTGAAATGTATAAAAACAGCTCAAGTTGGTGATATATAAACAAGAAATAATCCTTTTTCAGCATCATGTCAAAAGTAAAGATTTGTGGAAAAAGTAAGTCAGGGAAGGGAAAGATTGAATTGCCACATAGCTCTATTTGCATATCTCAAGTATAGATGGTTGCAGCTGATTAAATAATCAGGGGAAAAAACAATGTTCAAGGCCTCCAAAACTGTGACATTGCCATGTTTATTCTGGTTTTAAGCTTGAGTGTACTCAGGCATACCATGAACAGTCAAATCAAAAGCCAGAGATGGTTGTATATCTTCAAACATCAAGGAGCAGGCGACGTGGATCTTCAACCACATCTTTAATCCTTCTCAGAAAGTACACTGCCTCTCTTCCATCAATCAACCTATGGTCATATGTCAGCGCAATGTACATCATTGGTCTTGACACAACGTTGCCTCCAACAACCATTGGGCGATTCACAATTGAGTGCATTCCCAAAATAGCCGACTACAAAATCAAGCAACAAACTTAAATGGTGAGATCACTCCACGAATTGCTAACCTCCTATGTCTCAACAAGGACACATACCTGAGGAGGATTTATGATAGGGGTACTTAGAAGACTTCCATACACACCACCATTGGATATTGTGAATGACCCTCCAGCCATTTCATCAATTGAGATGGTTCCATTAGTTGCCTTCTTAGCGAGTCCGTTTATTGTCTTCTCTATCTCAGCAAAATTCATCTTCTCAGCATTGCGGAGAACAGGGACGACCAGACCCTGAAAAATTGAAAAAAGAAAGTTGGAAAACATTGGGAATAACCTCAAAGAGTAGATTCCCGAAAGCAGATAGAAGGACAAGATTGAGACATCAGATTACAGACTTTCCATTAACTGTCGATACAATTCAAAATATTGAGCCAAAGGAAGGGCGGGCCTACCTTTGGGGTACCAACAGCTATACTGATGTCTACATAGTCCCGATATATGATATCATCGCCATCAATAACTGCATTAACTATAGGTTGATTCTGGAGCGCACTAACTGCTGCCTGAAATTTAGTATAATCCTTTTCGTCAGAGTTTTTTCGTCGGGACAAGCAATAGATGTTTTTCTTCAGAATTTGTCAACCAATATGTAAAAAGAAAAAGTAATGACATTGATGCTTCTCATACTTTCACAAATCCAGACATCAGTCCTAACTTCACTCCATGCTTTTCAACAAATGTATCTTTGTAATCAGATCGGAGCTTCATCAAATTTGTCCTGCAACAAGCAAGATTGGAGAAAATGAATACAACTAATACAATGGTGCCTAACAAACACTTCATGGGCTATGACAATGCCTCGTACACCTCTAATGGATTAGAACAGAAACAAATTTGCATCCAGGATATCAACTTGAGAAAGAAACTAAAGTTATAACCTCAAAGGTCACTTGCTATCTGAAAAATTCATCAAAAAGAAAGAAGATAAGTACTATTATTTGGAAGGCAACTAAACCAATTTTAGTCATCAAAGGGACCGCGTTACAAGGATCCTTCATGTTCCTTGATGTACCCATGTCGAATGGGTGTAACATGGGTGTGGGTATTTCGCGTGGATTCTTCAAAATACATTAGACATTGGCAAACATTAGCATGCCGGAAACGAATGCTTCCACACACGTACTGAAGATGCACCCATCGATGAATCCATGTAACGTATATCGTGGTATCAGAGGACTTCGAATATCTCTCTGATAGCACTAGGATTAAGCTATAACATACGACAAAGACGCTCATTAATTGTTTATCAAAATTACAATCCAAACTTACATATCAACTTCATTGAATGTAGTCAACAATGCAAATGTGTTCTGAGAATCTTTCAAGCGGGTAGCAACTCTTTTCCTGAGCCTGGTCATGGGAACCTATCATCAAAGAAGATTCAGATGTTGCTACATAGCAATGGCGACAGATGCTCAAATAAATAATGTCGTGAATAGTGATTCTTAAAACGAAAAGTGGACAAAGCGACAAAGTCCACAAGGCTTGAAAAGAAAAGGGAAAAGTGAAGTGCATGCTTCTTTGAAGTGAAGCGCACAATTTACAGAAGAATTAGAAAATACCGATCACATATGAATCTAGAACTATGATATAATTAAAATAACTGATTTAGCATCCAATATACAATAATGCTATATTAACCCAACTCCTCAAAGTTGAGATTCAAAAAATTAACCGCTTCTGGTTGGATTCACTTTGGCATCATCATTTTTGAAGCTCACACTTTCCAGAAGCGCAAAGTTTTGCTACTAAAGTGATAACGCCTTGCTTACACATAGTTCTTTAAGCTACAAGGCATGGATTTTAATAACACGGGCCGTGACAATAAGCTTTCAAAAGTTTTAAGGGACTCACTCGTCTTTCCCGCTCTTTAGGGGGAAGTTGGGGTTCTGTAGCAGAGCGCTTAGGAGGAGGTGGTGAAGTTTCCTTAGACTTCTCCTTGACAGGAGTTGTATCAACTTGAGGTTTCATCTCTTCCTCTTTTTTCTCTTCAACGGCAGAAGGTGGCTTCGGAGCTTCTTTTTCAGATGGCTTCTCAGATGGAGCAACATGATCTACACTTTCTACACCCTCACCAGATTTTGAAATAATAGCAACCTTATAGCCTGGTTCCACAGTGTCTCCTTCCTTAGCTACAAACTGTAAATGTTCAAAAGCAGATGCAGAATCCATTGATATCAAAATAAGAAAGGTATAATAAACCCGAGGAAGAAAATGAGGAGTTCTGATGTTAATACGATATTCTACCTTTTGGATTACCCCGGCTTCAGGACTAGTAACATCAATTGTCACCTGCCACATATAGATGACATGTAAGCCATTAACCTCCACGGAAATCCATAACAAGATTGAATTTAAATCAGTGTTATGAAAGGCGCGATTAAAGCGCGCTTAAGAACCGAAGCGAGGCTCAAAACATGTTGAGCGCTTCGCCTCGCTTAGCGGGCGCTTCAGTATTGTCATCAAGGCTCTAAAGCATACTTTTCCTTGCCAATGAGTGAAATCTTGAAGAGGCGACACTAAGCAATTGATATTTCACTTTATCCTAAATTTCTTTAATTTCTTTATCCATATATTTGGTATTCAAGCTTATTGATGTTAATCTTGGACTATACATATATATTTGTAGTTTTTCTCCATTAGCGCCTTTCTTCATAAAAGCTCACGCTCTTTTGGCGCTTTGCGCTTAAGGCCCCAATAGACTTTAGAACTTTTTTTGCGCTTTTCGCCTTTGATAACACTGATTAAAATTAGTTAAACAGGTTCCAAACCAAATACCTTATCGGTTTCAATCTGAGCAATTGGCTCGTCAACGTCTACTCTGTCACCAGGATCTGATTAAAAAGAATGAGACATGAAAGAAATTATTAAAACGAATGAGAGATGAAAGAAACTAAGTGTTGTGCCTCAAAGAATATCATCGCGGACAAAATAACAAAAAACGTACTCTTCAGGAATTTAGCTAGTGTGCCGTCAGTTATGGATTCGCCCATAAAAGGAACAACAGCATCAACCAGATCATCTTTGGCAGAAAACAGATGAGGCAAATCAAAAACACAAAATGTTAGTAAATGCATCACCACATTGCAGAGACAACTAAGTGCACAAGGAAATGGCAATTTAAACATTCTCTGAACTATAATAAAATTCTCAGCCATCTCACCGATAGTTATGATTCAATTCCACTTTAACGGTTGACACACCGTAGGATATCCAATATTGTAATTCATGTACATAACAATGAAAACGAGTGATGAATAGCAACTTCATCACTATAATTGAGAGACAGCATATCATGCAAACAATGATTACATAGGTTAAAACTGTCTCTATAATGAACTTGCTAGTCATGGCACTGGTAGTAGTCATCAGACTCCATTGTTGCAGTATAAGTACAGCTGATTCCTCCAATTTAGATTAACACATTTCAAGATATTCAATGGCTGAATTGATGCACTAATAATGAAAATAACAGGGATAAAGTTTTAATGTTCTTCTGTATCCATACTTAATCACAACCAAGTCCAACAGAAGGAAAGGGATAGCACTGAGAAGAAGACTAGAAACGGAAACAAGAAGATGAATAAGAGTAAACATCCAACCAATCCATTACTACACAATATATGGAGTATAAATCAATTGTAAATTTCCAATGAGTACTTAATTTCACACCATTTCAAGTAACTGTATCTTTGGAGTTCGGACGGATAACTGCAAATTAATCTTCCACTCCCAGATAGGAATTTGATATTACCATAACTAACATGTTAAATGGCAACGATCACAATGGAAAACAACAAAAGAACCGACAAAGTTCAATTAGTATCTATATAGGATCTCAATAATAAACAGAAAAGGGAAAAAAGGGTATGTTCTCTAAAAAGATATTTTTAACGATGTGTCAAAAACTAGAGAAGATACAATAGGCAAATTAACAGCTAGCATTTTCCAGCCCTATTATCAATAGCGTCCGGCACTAATGAATAGAAAGGACGGAACCGTGGTAAACCATTGAAATCAGAATGGACCAAATGACATTTTCAATAGTTACATATTGGAGATTAGCATATGCAGGAATAAGTTCACATGTATCAAGATTCACGACAGGGTTAATCACTACTAAAGCAGATATACCACTATTTGAACAAAAAGGCCTGCTGCAAATCTGTAGCGTGAGACTTGAGTGATGATTGGCCACATCTTCCCTGCAGAAAATGATATAATTCAAATGGACCGCCAGAAAAGAGGGGAAAAAGAAAAGTGGAAGAAGCAGCAGAATGCACCAAAATCATCAACTCTCTTATTCTTTACTCGCTAACATCCACCAATTAAAGCCAACAAACAAAACAGGGTGCAACATTAATCTTGACTAGATATTGGTGGCAACACTAAACCGCGCACATAAAGGCGTATTATCTCATCTCTTGTTATACAGTTGGTGAAGAAAATGAGATAAAAGATAAATATGATTTAAGTTATTTTACTGCATAAGGTGGAGTTGTTTGCCTTAGCGTTAGAGGTGCTGATGCGACACATACAAGGGAGGTTCCATGGTGTATGCTATTTGCTGATGACATAGTCCTGATTGATAAGAAGCATGACAGAGTTAACGCTAGGTTGGAAGTTTGGAGACAGACGCTGGAGTCTAAGGGTTTTAAGCTGAGTAGGTCGAAAATTGAGTACTTGGAGTGCAAATTCAGTGATGAGATGCATGAAGGAGTGAAAGTGAAGACTGGTACTCAAGTCGTCCCCAAAAAAGATAGTTTCAAATATCTTGGGCCAAGCAACGAGGAGATTGACGAGGATGTTACCCATCGTATTGGTGCGGCGTGGATGAGGTGGAGGCTCGCCTCGGGGGTTCTGTGTGATAAGAGTGTGCCACCTAGCCTTAAGGGCAAGTTTTACAGAGTGGTGGTTAGACCGGTTATGTTATATGGGGCTGAGTGCTGACCCCTCAAGAAGTCCCATGTTCAGAAGATGAAAGTAGCTGAAATGAGCATGTTGAGATGGATGTGTGGTCATACCAGGAAGGACAAGGTCAGGAATGAAGTTATTAGGGACAAGGTAGAAGTGGCATCTATGGAGGACAAGTTGCGGGAGTCGAGGCTGAGATAGTTCGGTCATGTGAAGAGGAGAGACATAGATGCTCCGGCCAGGAGGTGTTAGAGGTTGTCCATTGCGGGTATGAGGAAGGGAAGGGGTAGGCCTAAGAAGTATTGGGGAAAGGTAGTTAGGCAGGACATTTCATTGCTCCAGCTTACCGTGGATATGACCCACGATAGAAAGGCGTGGAGGTCGAGGATTAGGTTGTAGGTTGACAGATAGTAGTGTGTTCCCCCTAGGCTTACCATTAATACTAGGACTATTTTTGTGTTATCTTATTCATGATTCTTTACTATTACATGCTATGTTATTCGAGCCTGTTCCCTTAATATATTGTTGTTACTATTGTTTGCTACTTGTTGCCTTATTTCCATTGTTCCTTGAGTCAAGGGTCTATCGGAAACAACCTTTCTATCTTTATAAGGTAGGGGTAAGGTCTGCGTACACACTACCCTCCCCGGGCCCATTTATGGGAATACACCGGGCTCGTTGTTGTTGTTACTGCATAAGGTGGAGCTTTTACTAAGGAACTAATTACTAGTGATTTATTTTGTTTTTTCTTTCTTCACACTACATTTCAAAAATGACCTTAAGACTATAAAAGAAAAAATGAGATGAGAAATGAGATTGTTGGATGCCAAAACTAAACTAATCCATTTTTGTGGTCAAGGCTGTGTTATTGGTATAGGTAGGTCACTGCTGAAAATATATTTAATATATGTACACATGCACACACAAGAAGAAAAAACAAGCAGATTAGTTTAATTCTTTAAGATCCACCTTTTTGGGGGTACAAAGACTTCTTTGAGCATATGAACTTAGCAGATCTTTTTTTTCTTATTTTATCAGATCTACAATCATAAATCTCCCCTATCCTCAGTTTGTATGACAAAGTTCCACCTATGGATGCCCCAAAAAGAATCTGGCACAAAAAATAATTCACACCTTTTACAGGTATCAAATTCACTTTCATTAAGATGCAAATCTAGATCATGATGTGATGATCTCCTTATCAATCTTCAACAATCATAATATACTCTTCTAACCATAATTTGAACGTTAATGTAAGTCATTCGATTCATTAATTTATAGGCAGCTGAATTGTATCATATAATTTGAGAATGGTGGTGTTTCACGTATATCATGTATAGAAACATGGAGACCTTTATCTCTCTTGCATAAATGAACATACTGTCTTTCTCACACTGCTTTGGCTCTTAATTTCTCATTCAAGTACAAGAAGGGACAAAGCTAGCTGCCAAAAATAAGGTCTCTTCTTCCCCTAAAGCATAATGACGAAAAATAGTGACCAAGCCGTATGTCTAACAGCAATACTTAACCAGGAGCCTAAGATATGCAAATATAAAAAACAACGGTTGGTTTCACCTCCAAATATTGAACTAAAGCAGGGTGTCCTGCGAGGAGGGCAAAATGCAAAGGCTAATCGAGGTAAGACTATGGTGCATCTTTTCATGCTATACACCTTTACACAAAAAAAGAAAGTGTACTAGTAATGAACTGATCACCAACCTTTCTGGCCTCAAGTTCGTTGAGCATCCTGTATCAAAATTTAGGAGTTAATAACCATCGCAATGTGAAATGAATATGTTGAAATTTGTGATTGAGCCAGCACAATTACCAGGTAAAACACGGTGACTGAAATTCCGAGCATGACCACATCGTCTAGGAAGAAGTATTATCTGTTGACATGTGTGAAGTATGTTATGCCTAAAATCTCGAAAAGAACAAAGCATACGAGGACAAAACATAAAAGAGCATACTCTCCAAATTGAAAAAGACAACTACTATCCCCCAATTAGAGGACAAAAAAGATAAGAGTCGGGATAAATATCAGATAGCTTATTTCAAATATTAATCATGAATTCTAAGACCTAACTAATTCAGAAAAGTCTTTCAAACACAATCAAAGCATAAAATTTGGCACGTCCCAGTGTACAAGGAGAAATCGAAACAAAAATAATGACATGGTAAAGTAAACAGTAGGTGAGATCCACGGACTGGATATCATACAATTTGACACGAAAAACCTAATTAGTACAACAACCTTCAAAGGTACTAAATTAAAGGAAAAGCAATTTGATGAACACTACTCCCTGCTCGGATAACCACATATTCAAGTCAAAAGACTGCTTTCATTTCATTAACCAAGATACACTATACTTTAACCTAATAGCTCAATAACATAGGCAAATCCGGGATTTGAACTTTATGGGTTCAAGTTTGCAATTCTACCACAGTCCATTTGATTTACATACGTCTGAAAGAATTTATTATTTGTACTTACTTATCTAGTGAACTTACATATACAAGGTTCGAGGCCAAAGCTATTGGGTTTGGATGAACCCATAACATTAATACTACCTCCGCCCCTGCTCAATAATGTATTTATCTTAAAAGTGACCAAAAGTCACAGCTCGGACGTAAATGTGCAAAAATTTTGTGTTAACATAAAATTGACCTCCTATAAACTGAAAATTAAATAGTCATTACCTTTTCTGATGCGGCAGAGGGAATTTTAGATGTAGAAGCTGCAGGGCGAATCACATGCAGATTTTTCCCTAAATACTATCCAATAAAAAAACAAATTTCCTTGTATTAATTTTACTCGTCTTAAAGTTCAATACAAAGTATGCAAACTAAAAAGAAAAAAAATGGCTAAATGAGGAATTGTACCGAAGCAGAAGCTTTGCGCCTTAAAACGCCCAGCATCGTTGATTTAGTATATTAAAGCTGTTAAATCAATCAATAAATAAGTAAATAAATAAAAGAAATTTAGGAGAAAATTCAATGCTGGTAATACGTGTGTGTGTGTGAAATGGTGTGTGGATGGTGACGACAAAGTAGATCTTACAGAATATAGAAGTAAATATGATAAGAAGAAGGTTTTGACCTGAAGAATAAATGAAGATCAAAGAGAATAGGGTTTGGGGAAAGTGCGCCGATTGAGAATGGAAACAGAGGAGTGAAAGTCGCAAGGGAGAACTTGTTCGCACTTCCTGCACAGCTGCTACCTTTTTCCTTTTTCAAATAAAGAAAATTATTCTTTTTTTTGCCTTCCAGAAGGAGGTGAGAGAATGGACTATTGGACTGGCCATGCCAACTTGTCCCCAAAAGAAAAATTGCTAGGTTGACGGCGTCTTCAGAAAAAAACTTACAAATGCCAATCGAGCTACTCGTTTCATTTCCGCTGTTTACGTCCAAAATGTGGTTTTATCAGTTATTATTCCTTATTTTGATTGGTGAGTAAAAAATTATTTTTAGGAAAATAATTTTATTATTGTTCTCCTCAACCCCTTCTCTCTAGTTCCTATATTTCTTGTGCCTCTGTCCCCCAATATTCAACGTTTTCATGACTCTATTATCTTCAATAATTTAATTATTCTTCTAAAAATTCACACAAATCCAAACGAAGTAATGTGCTGCTTTACTTTTTTACGCAAAAACAACGTTAAAATTTATGCTCCATAATTAAAAAAAAATACATTTTTTGTGGTTGAAAAGAAAGTATTTTTTCTACAATATGAAATACTTTTTCTGCATCATGAAAACAAAATACTCATTTTGAAATGAAAGAAAATATTTTTTCTACATCATGAAAAGAAAATACTCTTTTTGTTGAAATAAAAGAAAATACTCTTTTTGTTGAAATGAAAGAAAATAGTTTTTACTACATCATGAAAAGAAAATACTCTTTTTGTTAAAGTGAAAGAAAATAGTTTTTACTACATCATTTTGTTGAAATGAAAAAAAAAATTACTTTTTCTGCATCTTTTTGTTGAAATGAAAGAAAATATTTTTTACTATATTATTTTATCGAAATAAAAAAAATACTTTTTTACATCATGAAAAGGAAGTACTTTTTTGTTAAAATAAAAAAGAAAATTTTTTTATATCACGAAAAAAAAATATTCATTTGTCGAAATAAAAAAAAATACTCTATCTATAACATGAAAAGAAAATATAATTAATAATATTTTTATTTAGGGTGAAGGGGGAGGTAGGGGTCGAGGAGGTGAGAGAATGGACTATTGGACTGGCCATGCCAACTTGTCCCCAAAAGAAAAATTGCTAGGTTGACGGCGTCTTCAGAAAAAAACTTACAAATGCCAATCGAGCTACTCGTTTCATTTCCGCTGTTTACGTCCAAAATGTGGTTTTATCAGTTATTATTCCTTATTTTGATTGGTGAGTAAAAAATTATTTTTAGGAAAATAATTTTATTATTGTTCTCCTCAACCCCTTCTCTCTAGTTCCTATATTTCTTGTGCCTCTGTCCCCCAATATTCAACGTTTTCATGACTCTATTATCTTCAATAATTTAATTATTCTTCTAAAAATTCACACAAATCCAAACGAAGTAATGTGCTGCTTTACTTTTTTACGCAAAAACAACGTTAAAATTTATGCTCCATAATTAAAAAAAAATACATTTTTTGTGGTTGAAAAGAAAGTATTTTTTCTACAATATGAAATACTTTTTCTGCATCATGAAAACAAAATACTCATTTTGAAATGAAAGAAAATATTTTTTCTACATCATGAAAAGAAAATACTCTTTTTGTTGAAATAAAAGAAAATACTCTTTTTGTTGAAATGAAAGAAAATAGTTTTTACTACATCATGAAAAGAAAATACTCTTTTTGTTAAAGTGANGGAGTTGGGTGTGGGGGTGGGTGGGTTGGTAGAGGACGGTGACGATGGAGAATAGGGTGGTGAAGGTTGAAAAGGAATTTTGAAAAATATTTTCTCTTCTCTTGACAGGGAACACATTTTCCTACAATTGGAGGAAAATGAGTTCATGAGGAAAATGTTTTACAAAACTTTTAAGCCAACCAAACTGATAAAATTGAAAAATATTTTTCGAAAAATATTTCCTTCTTACCAAACACACCCTTCATTTGATATTATTTTCTGATTATTTTATTCTAAAAATGATAAATTTTAGAGACCAATTTAATTTTAAATATATTATTTTTTCCTTAAATATGCTTTTATAGCTATAAATTTTTTATAATATGTTTGAAACAAAAAAGGGCTAAAATTGCCCATGTACTATCTGCCTAGGGACACTTTTGTCTTATATTAATAGTTGGATTTTTTTAACTCCTGCCGTTACAAAAATTGTGTAGAAGGTTCACTTTTATCCTTTTTCACTAATGGAGCAAGTAAAAAAATAAAAATTAAAAATAAATATGAAAAAGGTCCAAAGTTGCCCCTCAGACTCACAAAATATTTATTTTTTGCCCTTAATATAATATTTGATTAATATTCTTCTTTTTCACTAAGGATCGAGTTTAAACCTCAATTTGCATATATTAAAGCCATAAAATAATACTTGGCAATTAATTGAACCTCCTCTTATTGATCGTCCCCCTTTCCTCCCCCATTTTCCTTAAATTAAGTATATAAAAAAGCTAATTTACAAGTAATTAACCGTCAAATAGATGTACACAATGGAAAATATATTAAAATTCATGAACTAGAAGTAAATGATTGAAATCAAGAAAAAGAAAACGTTCAACCAAAAAGTCTAATACGATTTTTAAAACATCACTAGACAAAGGTATCAAGCAAAAAATACTTAAAATTTCAAAAATAACTAAAAGAAATGAACACACGTCAAAGCTAAATAAGAACAAACATTACAACAACAAAAAGCTACTATAGTAAGCAAAACAAGGAATAAAGTGTTCGATTTTCTTAACTAATAAATAAACTATTAATTAAACAATAGTTATATAAGAAAAAAATTTAAATGCATGTTTATTTGGAGGGGTAGTTAAACCTAAATGTGGGGGGGGGGGGGGGG